>CM077224.1:34915445-35200445 GCA_039654775.1 Spinibarbus caldwelli
GCGCAAATAAAGTACACATGTGCCGTGGTACTATCTTGAACGTGTGGCAGAGACTGACACGAAAGAGAAGAATTGTTTAATAAAGTCGTTATTTTTGTTTTCTTTGTACACAAGAAGCTTCATAAAATTAAGGTTGAACCTCTGATGTCACATGGACTATTTTAACAATGTCCTTACAACGTTTCTGTGCCTTGATCGTGTCAGTTACGTTGCTGTCTACAGAGGGTCAGAAAGCTCTCAGATTTCATCAAAAATATCTTCATTTGTGTTCCAAAGATGAACGAAGGTGTTACAGGTTTGGAACGACATGACAGTGAGTGAGAGAATTTTCATTTTTGGGTGAACTATCCCTTTAAACCACCAACCCATCATACATTTTAATTTTTATTTATATAGTTTCATGGAAAAGCTTGGATAAAATGAAAGAATAATTTGAATTTCTCACTAATTTAATTAATGACTAATTAAAGATTTCTCATTTGAATTTTATATGCTTTTCAAAATTAATTAATTATTATTATTTTTATTTTATTTTTTTAGAAAATATTAAATATGTGAAGCATCTGGCATGCTAAATTTTAAGTGAGTGCAATTGAGTTAGTATGTTAAAATCTCTAAATGGAAATATAATACAAAAATTAGTTTTAATTTCATTTTAATTTATATTTCTTTACATGAACAAACAGATAAATAAAAAATGTAAGTTTTCAACCATTTTAAATAATAAATAATAATAGTAAAAATAAATTAATTCATTAATATATTAATAAATAATGAAAATAATAGTAATAATTTAAAGTTAAATTATTTAAATGTCCCTGATACAACAGATAAATGAGGTATTGCATACTCAGAAATTCAGAAAAAAAAAAGACTTATATAGAGGATAAAAGTGAATATCTGGGTCACAGGGCGACAATTTAAGTTCTTTAAAATATTTAAGTACGATTTAAGTACAATAACATAATACTCAAGTTGACTTGGTTCCAAAAAATAGTTGTTTGAATGAAAAGCAAGCAGATGAAAAATGAGCTCTGCCTTACTGCTGCTGTACATCCAATTATTCTCTGAGATAAAAGAGAGGTAAAGAGACATATGCTAATTTCCGTTGTGCTATTTTGAGTTTGTGGACACTTCCCAGATTACCCTAAAGCAAATGATGTAACCGCTTATTCTTCATATCTATTAATATGCCATGGTTTAACCCTGATACAGCTAGTGCCAATGTGTGTCATTAAACCAGGTGACTTTTTTACACCATCACGCATCTGTCGTTCACCGAAACATCAGGACAAAGCATGCCAGTGTCACAGTCCACCTACTGACAGTGTTATTTACATTACCTAAAAGTGCCTTCAAGGCAACAGAAGAATAAAAACAAGAGCTAAAATTTTCATGCTATTCACTACGACCCATTCGGCATCAGCAGGGGCAGTTGCATCACTGAGCCACAGTATTCAAACAATGTTGAGATGGAAGAGACAGAGGGGAATATTTATAGCAGTCAGGCTGATCCTCGATGGTCTCTCACACTCACCCGCTGTAATGGCTGATAAGGGCCTCTCAGAAAAGCCCCCTAGCAACAAGGACGGCCAACTTAGCAGAGGAAGAGCAGCGGCGTACATGCTCATTAGCGCATGATGGTTTAGAAAAATGTGTAAACTTCTGCAACATCATTTGTACCGCTGTTTTAAGCGTTTCACTTTTAAAATGTGTCTAAGGACAGCACATTTTGCTCTTTCTAGATGTTTTTAAACATAACAGCATGCCTTATGTAAATGCCTTTTAAATAATGTGTCTGTTTGTAATCAGGTGAATTCAAAACCAGCTTAAAAAGGAATATTCTGTGCATGTTAAGCTCAGTACAAGTTAAGCTCAACCGACAGCATGTGGTGCAATGTTGATTAGCACCAAAGACTTTCAAAGACAATGCACTCATATAACTTATAAATTGGAGAAAGTGCAATGTGCAACAAGGCAGAATAGTCCCGCCTTCTCAATAAAAGAGCCAATTGCTAAATGATAAAGTCATTGCATCACCACAGCTGCCTTTAGAATCTCCAGCTGCTACAAAAACAGTCAGTGTTTCCAGACGCACATACACATTGGCAAATCTAGCCTGAAAAATATGCTTTTTAACGCTATTCTATCATTAGTAAAGCCACAATAGTAAAATAAACTGTTAGCATGTTTTTAGTGTGAAAAACATTGCATAATAAAAATACTTACCCTAAAAAGACTGTAAAAATGATGATTTAAAAAGTTTTACAGCTCAAATAATAGTTTTAACTGAAGAATTAATACAAGTCCTTACCCATGTTGGGAAGGTTACTTTGTAAATGTAATAGGTTACAGGTTACAAGTTATTTCAATTACTTTATTAAAGTAATGTAAATGATTACATTTGATTATTTTCTGGTTACTTTTCTAAATTTCTAATGTTTTTAACTGCTAATCATTTTCAAACATTTAAACCAGGCAGAGTTAACCTTAAAGTAGTACTCAACACTTCATCACTTGAATTAAGATTACAATCATTTAATTTTAAAGAACAACCACCACAAAATCAAACTTTAGCACCTCTTTTTACTTTGAGATCGTACAGATTTAAAATCATAACAAGATATAGTTTAATAGCTATGGTACGTTTTTTGAGATTCAACCTTTGCATAGCTATGAAAGGAAACACTGGCATCTAACAATGCCTTGGAGAGAAAAAAAAAGAAAAAAAGAGTTAATCTAAAAAAATAAAGCATATACATAAACCCAAACAGAAAATAAAACAGTTTTTAAATAAGCAACATGCGTCCTATTCTGTGTCCTTAAGTACTGAAACATTGGTATCTCATATTTTAGAGCAGTCCCTGCAATTTATGAAAGAAGTCAGTAACACTATTTTACGGTGTCCTTATTACACATTACATGTACTTACTAATATTACAATTATGCATAATTACATGCAAGTCACCCTAAGCCAAACCATAACCATATAGTGAGTACATGCAGTTAATTAATATTACTCAGTACTTAAATGTGTAATTACATTTTACATTATAAATGTTATACTGCAACAAGGACACCTTAAAATAAAGTGTAACCAAGAAGTCAATTAAATCTGTGTGTGTGTGTGTGTGTGTGTGTGTGTGTGTGAAAATATTCCGATGTAACCCCCTTTGTATCATTAACATTTTCATAAATAACTGTAATTTAATTACACATTTTTTCTCAGTAACTGTAACTGATTACAATTGCATTTATTTTGTAATTAAACTATGTAATTCCGTTACATGTAACTAGTTACTCCCCAACATTGGTCCGTACATTCATAAATTCTGCTTTTAAATCTTCCAAATTTTATTTAAAGAATACCAGTTGTGAGCCGAAATAACTGTTGTGGTAAGCAACATTACACTACAAATGCTACCCAGAATACTACTTTAATTATACAGGACGACGTCAGCCCCAATAGCCTTGTGGCATACTTTGCACTGTTGCGCTACAGGCGTCCCGAGTTAGAATCCCGTCTCAAGGACCTTTCCCGATCCTGCCCCCCTCTCTCTCACTTCGATTCTTGGCTCCTCTACATTGGCCTGGATCATAAATAAGTCTTTTTAAAAAAAATTATACAGGATGACCTAAACCTGGTGGCCATCTTATCTCTTGCATTTCACATAAACAGTCTGTGTTTGCCTTTGCCAGATGCATTTCATCTAAAAAAATGATTTGGGACGATGTCATAAGTGTCCTGTTACCAATGTAAGAGGCCTTATGATGTCCTTGTGGTTGCTAAGCACCCATCTGACCAACAGGTGGCTCAGTTTCACAGCAGCACACTTGTTATTGCCCTGTTACAGTCCTGCAAAATTAATTACTGTTGCCTCCTCATTCTGCAGCAAGACCCTCCTGGGAATGATGCAATTAATCTTTCACCATGACCTATAACCTCCCACTGCTTTCATTATTACTGGGTTGAATGAGGAAGAACCGATCACTGGATTTGTTAGGACAATACATGTAACTTTTCCTTTGCTGTGCACTATGAGTAAGACACGTCTTAATCCAGTGGTCTTCCCTCTGTGGTCTTGGAAACTTGTGCCAGTGAAGTTGCCATAGCAACATTAAGGGTACCCTGTGCTTGTACCCAGAGAACTCTGGGTAATGTAGTTCTACACAGCTGATCTTATGTGGCTCAATGTGAAAGATTATAACATTCACATACGCCGATTTTTTTTTTTTTTTTTTTTTTAACTCGGAATCAGATTTCACTCAAATTGCTAGTAAATTTTACATTTAATTAAACAAGAAATTTTGAAGTAGAAAGACTAAAAAAGTATTTTTTTGTAAAACATACTCTAATTTGTTTCATTTACAATTTTTTTTACTGTGTATTAGGTGCAAAAAGCTTAATAAATTAAGTATTCATTTGTATCAAAAAATTTTTTTAAAAAAATTCTGCACATCAGAACATTTTATCCATTCAAAAAGCAATGTCTATTTGTGGAAAGGATATGTAGTAACAGTTACATCAGAACGCATTTCTTAAAGGGACAGTTCACACAACAACGACAATTGTGTTATGTATTCTCCCTCATGTCATTCCTAACCTTTATTGACTTCACCATTTCTTGTCCATATGACTTTATCCTGTGGAATATAAAAGAAGATATTTTGGACCCCATTAACATTCATAGTTTGGACAAAAAAAAAAAAAAAAGATAACTTCTTTTAGCTTGGAACAACATGATGTTGTGTAAATGATGGCAGAATATTCATTTATGTGTGAACTGTGCCTTTAAATAAATGGAAAGTGTTGGTTCTAGATTTTTCAGCCAAGCACAGGTCAGCACTATTATATTGAAAAAGGGGTGTCAAAGGTCCAAAAGTGCCTCTAATGTGTTTGTCAGTACTTACAATGTCTAAAGTAGAGCAGAAGAATACATAAAAAAATAACCTATTAAAAATGGACCATCACCTCGTGTTCTTCTACTCACTCCCACCAACTCTAAAAATAAACAGGCTCTTCCTACAGCCCCGAGACTAACCTTTACCAGCTGGAGGCATTTATAGTCATGTTGGGCGATATGCTCAATTTTCATATCGTCCCATCGTCAGCCTGTGAGATCGCCGATACACAATATTATCGTGCTAATTTATTTAATTATTTATTTACTTAGTTTCATTGCCGGAAAGTGAACCAACTCCAGCATAAGGCTAAAAACAGCCTTTTTATTGTGACTGAATTTGTATTTAACATGATAACAATTCAATAGAAATATTGTAAGTTACTAATTATAATGCTTACATTTCCTCAGTTATTCAAAAAGCAGCTACAGAGAACGAGCAAAGAACATTTACATTACCAAAGAACATCATCACAAGCTCAGTCTAGCGCGAGTTTATGCACTTTAAAAAACACTCCTGTTAAAATCAGTGAAGCTATCTACAGTGTACGGTATGATGAATAAATCTCTTATACTTACATCGCACGTACATCTGCACTTTGTTGTTTATGATGAAAGTATTCGCGAGGCAGAATTCAGTCAGCGCGCGCTGAACAACGGAACTCCACTGTTTCAGCGATGACTCATCTGAATGCCTCTGACTGGCCATTGCATTCATAAGCATAACATAATCGTGTGTGATTGGTTATAATGCATAACACTGTTAAAACGCGGAAAAAGAAATATAAAGGAACAAATAAGCCCTAATATTAATTAGATAGTATTACTAACCTGATAATAATAATAATAATAATAATAATAATCGTCTTGCTATCGTCAATGGCATCAGCCACAGGCGATATCTCTATCATCGATACACGATACTATCGTCACAACCCTAATTTATAGCCCTCATTTCCACAGTCCACCACCCTGTCTAGTCTGGTTGCATTAGCGCTGGCCCTACTCCAGACCCGGAGAGCCCCACTGATCCAGGGGATGCCCTCTGTCTCACGTCTTGATCTCTAGCGGATCCCAGAGCAGCAGGAACAGGTGTTTAAAGGACCAGACTAGACTACACTGACTGCTTACTCTGATCACCCACCACGGGCTGCACGTAATTAACCACAGGTCATCTCTGCTTATATGACATAAATGTGCAAAATTTCAAATTTAAGTTAAATTACTAAAATTAAAATAGCTAAAAATTAATAAGACAAAAACAATATGCATCATATGAGCTGTACACACTGTACAAACCATGTCTTTGCCTACATAATCCATAGATCAATAATTACATAATCACTGTTTTCTATATTGTTGATGTTGAACAAGGTGTTTAAGACACCGTTTTAGATCCAGTGCTCAGCCAAAAATAATCTAGCTCAGAATTTGGCTTAACCTACATAAACTGTGACTAGATTTAACTTATTTGCACAAATAAAAAGTATGCAAAAGTACCTAAAGGTATTTAAAGTAAAAACAAAAAAATTTAGTGTTACAAAAAAATTAAATGTACTAAAATGTAAAAAAAACATTAACAGTAATAAAAGAAAAAATTAAACTTATTTCAGTTAATTTTAATTTAGAAAAGAAACAACTGTGTTTTGAAAATTTACTTGTTTAATGGCATCTTTTTACTAAGTGCTATGAATAAAGGCAAGTATTGTACCTTCAATACCAATATACTGATGCCTCTGTTAAATGGATTTTTTTTTTATCATCAATTTCTGGGGATAAAATATAGCCAACATAACTTTGCTCCATCGTATACAACATTTAATAGGCCCAAACTGTTAAAGAACATTTTAAAAAAGTACTATAACTTTCAATTTAAGTTAACTTAAAACAATCTTCACTTAAACCCATTATAATAAATGTCACATTTAGCTGTGGCTTTTATATAGTGTGTCATATGTAGTGTACATAATAATACAGTGAAGTACTGCTCTCTGTCCGTATCAGCTCTCTCTGTTTAAATGAGAGCTGTCTTTTATCACCTCAACGTTTATTTTGCACATTCATTGTCACAATAAATAAGTACAATTACTAGTTAAAACATTTGGTATCGGTTTTTTAATGTGAGGGGATTGATCTTCTCAATACAACGTCAGTATCATAAGTATTCACACTTATTTCTGCAACTAGAGCTGCATTTCTTAATCAATGAAGTTGATTTAATTTGACTCGCTTGTGCTTCAGTACCTCTAGTGAAATTAAAGCAAAAAACACAATTTGAGGTACGACTGAGAAACAGCCCATAATACTTACAGTGTGAGCACATCTCCAAGGGATAACTCGCCTCATTTCCCTGTAGAGAGATAACAAGAGTCTGAATCAGCATGACAATGCACATAAAGTGTTACTGATCAAACCTACAGGTTCTGTAAAGCCTGACGGACATAGCAACAATATCCAAAGGGGGGTGATTGGGTGATTTTCACTTCTAACTACATAATCAATGACTCTGCCTCATCAAATACCTCTACCAAGCATACTATCTATTATAAGCTACGGTTTACTCTAATGTAAAAGTCGATTTAGTAAATTTTTGTAAGTTCTTTCTTCATGACATACAGCTGTCACCAGAGTCACAAGGCGAAAGGGTCATCAGTCACAACTACAGCTCTTAATGTGTCTTAGTTAATTAGCTAATCAGATTTGAGGAGTGAGTTCACAGTGCTGTGGAAGAGGCCATCAGTCTCAGAGAACAGACGCCGAATGAACCTAGATTTTATTGTGTGTAATACTGTAGATGTAAAAAGTGAAAGCACATAGACACTATATAGTCGGTTATCATATCAGCAATCATACTGAAAGGGAAACGGCAACATCCTTAATTGATGACTCGACTGACTTAACTCACCAAAATCTAGAGCGAAGTGTGGTTGCTAGCTGATTTATGTTGATATATATATACACTACTGACTCGAAGTTTGAGGTCGTTAAGATGTTTTAATGTTTTTGAAAGTCTCTTCTGCTCACCAAGGCTGCATTTATTTGATCAAAAATACAGTAAAAACAGGAATATTGTGAAATATTACTACAGTTTTTCTTTTTGAATATATTTTTAAATATAATTTATTCCTGTGATGCAAAGCTGAATTTTCAGCATCATTACTCCAGTCTTCAGTGACCCTTCAGAAATCATTTATATATGTTGATTTGATGATCAAGACACATTTCTTCTTATTATCAATGTTGAAAACAGTTGTGCTTCTTGGGAAAAAATAATTTCACATTACTATACCTAATGTATGGATCACAATATAAATGGAAAATAATTTCTAGCAAAATCTAATCTGCAAAATCTCTAGCGACTGACACGTAATAGAGTCATACCACCCAGGCATTCCTTTGTTATACATCAGAGTTGAAATACACACAGCAATAAGCTAGGAAACAAATCAGGCCACCCCATCGCCATCCAGTTTCAGCACACTGGGACACGCAGAAATACCAGGAGACAGAGAGAGAAGAGAATATGCCATGATAGAACAGGATAAGAGAAGAAACTTAGAGAAAGGAAAGACTATGAGAGACAACGGGGACATCAGCGCAAAAAACATTCTCTCTATTAGCGATGCAATTCTGTCCTCAATCTAATGCTGAAAGATTGAGACTATTCTGATATACACATACACTGTTGTTTAAAATTTTGGGGTCAGTCATTTTTGTTAAAGAAATTAATACTCTTATTCAGCAAGGATGCATTAAATTGATCACAAGTGACAGTAGGCATTTATGGTAGAAAAGATTTCTATTTCAAATAAATGCTGTTCTTTTTAACTTTCTATTCATCAAAGAATCTTTAAAATGTGTCATGATTTTCACAAAAATATTAAGCAGCATAACTGTTTATAACTGCTTGCATATTAGAAGAATTGTGTGACACTTAAGACTGGAGTAATGATGCTGAAAATACACAGGAAAAAATTACATTAAAAAACTAATATAAATTTGTTTTAAATTATAGTAATATTTTACAATATTACTGCTTTTACTGTATTTTTTTAATCAAATAAATACAGCCTTGGTAAATATAAAAGATTTAATGCAAAAAGAGCATCTTGGACATTATGATTGACATCTTATTTTGGGATTTCATGGTGGAAAGAAAACAATACAGCTTAAGTTTTCGTTTTTAAATGAACTGTGTAAGACAATCAGAGGGCAAGATTTCAGAAGAAAAAAAAATACAAAAAAAGTCGGTAGGTGTGACATCTCAGACAAAAATCAAGTTGTTTCAAGTCGGCAAGAGGTGTGATGCCTTCATCGAGCTGTGTGCTGAAGGCCTGTTATAACTTGCAGAGAGAAACCAAAGCTGTCACAACCTAATGTAGAGAGCGGGACAGATAAACTGGGACATCACTGAGCCTAGAAGTTTCTAGAGCAACTTCCAGAATATCTAGAGCTCTCTATTAGATGTTTATCACATAGTTTCATAGCTTACAAAGTGGAGTTCCTGAGTGGCCATTTCATGACGATAAAATAAAATGAGACGTTTTCTAGCATTCTTCTGAGTTAGAAATTCAAGCACACTGATAAACCATGTAGTAGAGATAGTAAAGGAGGTGTATTTCCATGCTGTGTGTACATAAGTGTGTGTGGAAGTAGATTAAACTCGTGCGAGACAGGTCACTTGAGTCACATCGTGGTCGAAACGCTGTTCTCCGACTTCTCTAATTTGCTGTATTAAACATAGCAGTTCAGTATGTCCCTCTAAAATTCGTTCGAACGCTCACATGCATTACAAACAGACAGTGTTTTGCCACAGCTAGTAGGTTAGCTAAGGTTGAGTGCCCTGTGCTATTTTGACTTTAGTGGTAGAGAGACAGCAAATTAACTTAAAGTGGATTGAGGGTTTAGGATTACTTCATCTAGTTATACAGTCTCAAGCATGAGTGAGTCGACAGGCAAGGAAAGACGGCTCAAAGCAAAGCAAGAGGTGGAGGAAACAGCCATACAAATGTAGCAATGTTTGATTGGGCTACTTTCTACACTTTATGACATCACAACACTCCCAATCACGTCCAATCAGGAAGCTCCTTCAATAGAAACGTCTATTAGAAAGACATCAGTATCATCTGAGGCTAGGGAAAGGTCAGGTGAAAAGTGTCAGCATATCAGGCCTGTATCTATAAACATTTGGTTAACAGATGTTCACTTGCATAATTTAGCAGACTTTTTTTTTTTTTTAATTCAGCATGACAAAAGTCAGCATGAAATGAAAATCGATTTACTAAATGCATGCTATAGATTTTACTGTGAATAATTAATCCGTACATACATTTTATTTGTTAAAAGAGTTTTGAGCTCATAATTTTTTAATCAAAATGTCATAACTGGATCTTCTGGTCAAAACGGCAGCATACAGGACTTCAATGGACCGGTTTAACAGATTCTGATGATGTGCTTCCAGAGTTATTAACATTGTAAATGATATTTATATTTTAGTTTAAAAAAATATAATGTACATTCCTAACACTATACTTTGTTTTATTACCATTCGCATTAAATCAGAGAAAACTAGTCAATGCTGCTGCATGAGTGTTTCTAATACAACAGCTGACATCTTTCACTCTTCTGACTAATACTCAATATTCTTTTTTGTCTTGTGGAAAGTCAAAGAAACACTATAGTGTTATATTTTTTTATACAGTTTTATGTACACATCTATTTCGCTAATTTTCCACCAAAATCAGTGCTGGAAATGTGAAAAACACCCTCTGATTTTGTCTGAGCCTGATTCTAAGGCACTACAGTGGGTTGTTTGAGCCCAGAGTCTTTAGACACAGTATAGAAATTAAAAAGCAATATAGACATGGTGTTGGTAGACTATTCTAAATCTGGGTCTGTGAAGCTAGCCCTTGGAGCATGTAATGCTATGCTATGCATCCCAAGTATGCATACTTTTCTATCCTTTGAATTGAGTGCATTGAGTGTCTTCTAATAGGGTCATTTGCATTGATACACAGATATGCAGGCTGAGATTTTCTCATTGGCTGAGCTGATTAAACAAAGTGCTCGTTCCAACTAGTGTCAGTTCCAAAATTTTATATTGTGTATCTCTTGTTTGCTATCATTAATTATACATATATTATGCATTGTATCAGCCACACACTTCGGTGTAAATTGAGGTTAAATTGAATGCCTATAACAGACAATCAACAGGCTCACACCTTCTGATCAATGGGCTGCTGTTATTTGACCAGGATTTTAAAAGAAATCATTTTTATGGAGACCCAAAAGACACAAAAATGGGTTGCAGTTCTGTTCTGATAAGGTCACGGACAGCAGTGGAAAAAATGCAAATAAAATCAAAATTTAACCACATAATCATTGATAGATAGGATAGCAAAACAAATACCTACTTCCCATCTCTTTTGTTTTTTTTTTTAATCTCATATGGCATGCATCCATTCAAAATATTTTGGCACAAATTCATTGGTTAATCAGTAATACGGCTAATTCTAATATGACTTTAAAGATCTTAAGGATAGTTGCAGGTTTTCATAACGTTGGATTGCTCATTTCTTCATCTTAGTGTATGATTTCAGATATGGACTGAAGTGTATCAACATAATTTTGAAGCATGACTTCCTCTCATGTCACTGAACATTGAACTGTCATAACATATACAAGACTAAAATATTACAATAAGGCCACATAAACAGTTCATCAACAGTATTTTTAGATTTAAACCCCTAGATACTATTTGTTTGGGCAGTGACACCTAATAAACCCACTCTCAGATAATGATGTGAAAATCTAAAAACTGGCAAATTACTGTCACATCATAACCAAATATTACATTTTGAAGAAACAGTTGTAATCTAAAATGCTTGGCGTGGTGGTAATGACAGCTGTGTTCGGCACAGCGATCAAATGATGTGTTTTTTATGCTTTTATGAAAATGTGCAAGGCAAAATACCCCCAATTTTCACACTTCTTATTAATTTATCATACCGGGGAAGTTGAAAAGTCTAGGTCGACCAACAAAACCAACAGAAACATTCTAGCAAATTAAAAACTTTACAGTAATTCATTTCAAAATGACTGTTTCATGAGAAAGCATACGGGACAGAAAAGGTCCCCAAATTTAGGAAACCCCACCTTATAATTAATGGCCAAGCAAAGTCAGGGTTTTCTGGAGAATCAACCAGTCGATTCAAGTTGTCAACGGATCTATTTTCCACGCAAACCAGCTCTCGATCATCTTGACAGCCGTATCGACTGAGCAGCAGCTACTAGCTGCCAAACAGTGTTTCTCTTTCCCCGCCGCGCCATTACATTTGATCCCTGCTCGCTCAAATACAGCACTTACACCGGAATCTATAGACAGCGACGTGTTTTCCGCCGTGTTTCTCCGTTCAGAGCCTAGCAGCCCTGAACGCGGGCCACACCGACAGCCATGGCTCTGTTTTATCAACGGCTTTGATCGCGACACCGCGAGCACATTTCCAGCCCGTCGCGGCGCCAGAGACGCGCGTTAAACGCCCGATTGATCCGATCGGTAGTATCTGTTAACGTTAGTTATATTTGCAGCGGTTTAGCGAGAGCTGTGAGGGATCCTTACCATTCTGTCGCCGGGCTCGTCTTCGCCTTGTGCGGAGTCTCGCGGAACTGAACGGTCGCTGACGGTTATTTTTCAGCGCGAGGAAGTCGCGGGGATTTTCTTCTTCTCGGGCTTTCAGTCGACGAATGACGGATTCACTGCAGTGGCTTCGGTAACGTTAGGTCCGTAGCGGAGGGGGAAGAAGCTGTGGGTTGAGTCGGTGCGTGGTGGGGAGGGAGGGAGGGAGAGAGAGAGAGAGAGAGAGAGAGAGAGAGAGAGAGAGAGGTGCATTAGAACAGCACATCCGGGTATTTGTGCCTTATTTTCGCTCTCTGTTAATACACCCGCATTTGCATCATTACCGCTGATCAAATGATTTTGCATCTCAGGTCTGAATTCTGCTGGGGTTCCTTTACAACAAATATAAATTGGAGAAAGGCCTGGCTTTTGCCAAGCACATTTTGTATATCCAATAAAGCTGAAGAGATTCATTATAAAATCCTTCATAAAATTTATCCTGTTAATTTGTCTATTTCTAAATATTCTGATGTTGATGTGTCTTGCTCGTTTTGTGGTTTGTTGAGGAAACAGCTGCCCATCTGTTTTTTGATTGTAGTGTTACCAACAAACTATGGGTTGACTTAAGCACCTATGTTTCTAATCTTACAAATGTGACCCATACCTTCGTCCTCAAAGATGTTATTTTTTATTATGAAAATCTAAAGCTATTATCTGCTGAATATGTTGTTAATTTTCTTATATTGAATGCAAAATTCTTCATTCATAAGCAAAAATGGCTTAAATCTCCTTTGTCTTTCCCAATTTTTCTCGCTGAATGTGATTCTCTTATTTCATTTCAAGAGTACCACATTTTTTGATGCACTATGACTATATTTTCTAGAATGATGTAATTTTATTTTCGCACTTTTCTGTATAGATAATACCATAATTTGATGTACGCAAATCCAGAATATTCTTTTCTGTCCTTATTTTTATGATTGTTTTTTGTAGGAATATATTCATGTCTCGTTTCCCTGTTCTCGTGTGTTTCTATAAGTTTTGCAATTAAAAAAACAAAAAACAAAAAACATCTCAGGTCTGAAAGAGAAACCTAGTATTTGACTTTATTGAAGAGCAGGGGATGGATTGGAATTTATTTCATGCCGTTATTACTCCAAAAATTATTTCAGTTTGCATATATATAGGCCTAATTTGATATGGCCTTCATGCTGCAGTACCTGATTATGATAATAAAGTTATAAAATAGTTCTTGTAATTTGTAGGAAATATGATTGGAATTATGGATAAATACATTTATACGTTTTTTTTTTTTGTTTTATTTTAGCAATGTTTTACATGAACAGCCTAATATCAAATGATTTTTCCCTTTTTAAATTTGTTTTATTTATTTTCTTGATTCATCTTTCTTAAAGGGCTTTTATTGTGAGGCCTGCTTTTGTATTACATTTTTAAAAGGCTTTTTTTGTGACCATTCCTAAATAAAATTAAAAGTATAAAATAGTTGTGATTTGTAGTAAATATGATTGGAATTATGGCTAAATACAACACATATATACATTTTAGGCAATGTTTTACATGAGAAGCTTAATATTTAATGATCTTTTTCTTTATTTTCTTGATTCATCTATGTCTTAAAGGGCTTTTATCATAAGGCCTGCTTTTTAAAAGACTTTTTGTGACCATTCCTAAACAAAATTAAAAGCATATATAAAAAATATATATATATAATTTTTTTTTAGTGTTTGTGATTTGTAATAAATATGCTTGAATTATGGCTAAATACAACATATACATATATACATTAGCAATGTTTTACATGAGCAGCTTAATATCTAAAGATTTCTGTCTTTTTTTGAAATTGTGTTTTATTTATTTTGTTGATTCATCTAGGCCTGCTTTTGTATTAAATGTTTAAAAGACTTTTGGTGACCATTCATAAATAAAAATAAAATTAAAATTATAAATATGATTGGGATTATGGCTTAATTTACCACCTAAATGCTTTTATATATATATATACACACACACACACACACACACACACACACACACACACACACACACATATATATATATATATATATATACATGTGCAGCTTACTATCTAATATTTTTCACTTTTTAAATAATGTTTTATCTTTATTTTCCTGATTTTATTGTTTGCTCTTGCTGTGGCACATTTAATCTGTCTTGGAGTGTTTTATTGTGAGGCCTTTTTTTGTTTTGTTTTGTATTAACATTTGGTGACTATTCCTAAATATGCAGGTATTTGCATCTTAAAGTGTCCTAGTTGTGTGTCTATAAACATACTTTTTAAAAATAACAAACCATGTTTAGTTAGCAGTAGATGCCTGCTCACAAATACACCTTTATATGATAGATGTTAAAAGTAATCTAGTTATAATGTATATTAACTATAAAGTTACTAAATTATATCAATATTCTTAGCTAAAAATAACCACCACATATTATTTTCTATTTATTGCATATTTTGTACTTTCTTTCTTCTTTTTGTCTTTTATTGGCTGGTTCCATAATGCATTTTTTTCAAAACAGAACAGAACTTCAAGCAACAAGATTGTTTATATTCTTACAAAAAGGTCAAAAGTTTGGCTTCAAGTCACACAAAAATCAAGATTGATAGTCAGCAACACACATAGGCACCCCATGAGCAAACAAATAATCAGAATATGAGTTAAAAATAGGCATAGAATTAAGCAACTGCATTTCTGATTCACTTCTAACTCTCACCAGTAAACTAATGCTTCTGTGAAAAATAGGCAACATAAATAACAGTTTAAGCATGTGAACAACAGTAACACAAAATAGGAATTAAACATCCATTCACACCACACAGAAACAGACACACCTGTCACAAATAATTAATTGTTTTATGCTGGTCCCAAAAGACCACAATATTAACTGTCTGGTCTTTACTTATTTAATATTACATTATACATACTAATATAGATTATCATGTATATACGTTCATACAGCACCTTTTTGAGCAAGCATTGTGTAGCACTGCCCGTCTCTAAAACAGCAAACCGCTGGGGTAAATACAGGCCTGCAGTGCAGTTTTCTCATCTGAGTCTTGATGAAAGATGGTCTTGTTGTATTTGTAACCATAATAGAGCTGATATGTGCTGTGCAAATGACCAAGAGAGAGCTGTAAATTCGGTCTCATTCAAATAACCCTTCCCATGGAGACTTTCACCCAAAATATCACCAACTTTTTCAAAGTTTCACCAGCTCAGGCGAGATACAGAGGAAGAGACATAAATGAGGAGAATTTCTGTTTAGACTGAAACGTTCAGATCATGCATAACCAGTGGTACAATGAATAGATGCAGTGCTTGACTGGTGAACAGATACCCTGATGGATCACTTGTTTGGAGCCTATAATAGTCACATCTTATTTCACTTGCGCACTTTGCAGTCATCTATCTCGCACACAGCGGCCCCATGATGGTTACAGGGCATATTGTGCAGGTTTGCTGCTGCTGCTCCGCTCGTGTTTTACTGGAAGACCTCTTTGTTTATCCACATGAGGCTGCGGGTCTCGTTGGGCTTGACCTCGTACTCGATGCAGTTGAAGCTGTTGCCGAACTGGCAGTGCTCTCTCTTGTAGTAGTTGTAGTATTTCACTTGCCATACAGTTTCAAACATGCCAGCATCTTTGAACTGGCAACAAAAAGAAGACGGAAGGTTAGGAACATTTTACAGCTCAGTTCTTTTTTTATACTCAATCAGTTGGCTGACTAATTTGTCTTTACAGTTCCAGTTCCAATTACAGAGGGGTTGTGTTTGCGTGCCCATGCAAAATTAACACAATGCTTTGACAGTGTAAAAAAAAAAAACATGATATGTTACTTGTTAACTATCCATTTAGACATGGATATATACATGTACAGTAGCAACCTGACTACATAGATTTAGCTTGCTGATTATACAGTTTTTTACCGATTTGCAGTTATCTTAGGTTGCACTTGTCTGCACTCCAAAAAGATTTTTTGAAGTTGTAAATAAAACAGATTATTGCAGTACAAGAAAATACAGTTTCACTTTTCTTACATAAAAAATTAGTTATAAAAAAATATAAATATATATATTTAAAACAAATTTAAAAATTTAAAAAAATTAATTCATGTTTAATTGCTTGCCATTTCTTTCTTTTGTGAAATTTACTAGCAATTTCTGAGTTTAAATTGTTTCAAAGTAAATCCTACACCAATTAGGGTTTTTTTCAGTGTGCAAACTTGCTTTCCATTTAATATAGACTCGATGTAATAAAATTAAAATGTAAAATTGTAAACATAATTTTTAAGGTTGTCATATATTTTGGAGTGTACTGTTAATATATATTGTAAATAACAAAAAATATTGCCCAATGTGTGTCTTTTTTCAAAAATATTATATGGATGCAAATTGTATAATATCCAAGATACACATTTCTATTGTGCAGTTAAGTCCTGTATTTTCAGAAAGTTTTGGAATATTTGCAAATCATGAGTAACACATGCACAAACTCCTCAGTAATTTGAGGCTACGAGTGAAATCTAATGCTTAGCGTCAAATCCCTAATCCTCAGTATGAACAATTTAGCATCTAGCAATTCCACTTAACTTCATAATGAATTCTATGTTATTCTATTCTATTCCGAATACCGGCTGGGTTGTGTTACCTCTATGCAGACCTGCACAGGTTGTCTGTCCCCGCTCTTGGTGTGTGGCACTCCCTCAGTGTCGTAGTTGCCATTGTAGACGATCTGCTCCTCATCTTTGGACTGCTGCTCCAAAGGGAAGCTCTTTCCGCCGATTCCCATTGTGCTGAAATCCCATTGAAACAAGCGTCAGACTATCTGCCTGTTTAGCTTATTTGACACACATCTGAAATTCCTTCTGTCAATTAAACATTAAAGACTCGCGCGCTCGTAACACATCCTTATGGCTCAATTTTACAGCGTTTCTAAATAATGCAGGCGACTGCGCAAATAAAGAATCGCCTTATGCACACAAATACATGGAGCAGTCTATTTATATCACATAGGCTATACGATATTTCATTTCTTACAGGAGCGCAGGTGCACCTTTCGACCTCAGTATTGCGAAAAACATCGAGTGCTAAGAGCTATTTATATGCAACCACCTATAATATAAGAAGCATATAAGCAGGATCAGTTTAACCGCGCATGAACGCTGCATCGACTTACGCGGCCTCCGCGCTACCCGGCTTCATGATCACCTCGATTTTGTATTTCGATCCTGTTAGCAATTTGATTGTCCTGCTCTGGCCGAACCTCGTGCCGTCGACTTTATAAAACACGGGTCCGTCATTGGGTTGGATTTTCAGGGAAATCGCGATGTTTATTATCGCTGGAACGTCGGCCATGGTTGCGAGATAACGGAGGTCGATGTATTTCCAGGGCTCTCCGTAATTAACGGGATGGCGGATGATCCCAGGAAGCTGTTGAGAGATGCTGTGACGTCTACACAAGCCATCACACCCGTTTAAGCCATGCAGCATGCATCAATGCATATGCATATGGCTAAACTGGGCTCATATAACACACCAATGTCCATTAGTCTCGCGCTGGGTAAACAAGCGCACACTAAAATAGGCACTGCAACCCTCGATTGTTTATGTATTTTAGTCATGTGTGTTGTATTTTAGGATTCAAAAATATTGTAAATAGTTTATTAAGCATTATATTTAGACCCTAATCCCACTGTGTTAGTGTCCATCTCCGTTATCCTCGCGAATAAAAACAGTCCCTGTCCAAAGTGCTGAAACTGAAGAATTATGTGGTGCTACCGCATGCAGCACTGGGCCATTTTTATAGTTAAAAAAAGTAGATGTACTAAACGCAAAACACTGCTATTACGTGTTTAGTGAGCTTGAAATGTCAATAAAACATTAATACAATTAACTAAATTAATTATAAACCTATTTTTAATTGGCTGTTATGATGTTTTTATTTATTCATTTATTTTTATTTTTTAAATAAGTATAGCCTACACATTTTTACATGCATTTTTGTCTTTGTAGAAAGCTTTGCAACAAACAGTAATAGTTATATAAAAGCATTAGTTCTGAATGTGTGTGGAGTATTAATGGACAGTCAGACCAATAATAGTGTCATTTTAAGTTACATTTATGCCATTTTAAATAATATAATGAAGAGGAATATACATAATTTGAATAATCTTATAAGTAGGCAAATGATATTCTCACTTAACATTCATAATAGTTTTATCTCACAGATTCCTCCATTATGAGTTCATAATAGTTCTCCCAAAAAGTAAAATTTTCTAAAAATGTACTCAGTCTCAGGGCCATTCAAGATGTAGACGAGTTTGTTTCTTCATCAAAACAGATTTGGAGAAATTTAACATTACATCACTTGCTCATCAATGGATCCTCTGCAGTGAATGGGTGCCGTCAGAATGAGAGTCCAAACAGCTGATAAAAACACCACAATAATCCACAAGTAATCCACACCACTCCAGTCCAACAATTAACGTCTTTAATGTATTAATTAATGTTTTTAATTTACTTTAGCATGAGATGGCACAATGCTACTAGCACTTAAATACTTTTTTTTTTTGTCTGATAGGACTAAAAATGTTACTCAGAATTGCTTTCAAAATATCTCTCTCTTTTTTTCTTTAAATGAAATAGGCTTTCCATTTCACAGCATGACAGTGCTAGTTCATACATACTGATTTCTGTAAGAATATTGTATGTTAAAAAAGGCGTTTTTACACTACAAAAATGGTGCTTTTAAATGTAATGATATTTCTATATTGTTTTAAATGATTATGTTATAAAAACATATGCATACAGATAGCAGCAGAAATGGAAAGAGAGGCCAGCACTGAAGAGGGAATTATAGCATTGGGACACATAATATTGATTAATATATTAGCTTTGATAAAATAATAGTTGCATGATTTAAGGCAAAACACTTTTTGGCAGTGACTCTAAAAAATCAAATAAATTAACAAAAATCAATACTTATATCAAAATGTGCAGAGTTTTGTTGATCTATACAAAAAGAGCAAAGAAAGATCTCTCTCAGTTCCATCTATAAAATGATTCCATCATATGAAACCTATAAAACCTCATTTTCCATTATAGTCTCAAGCAAATTAAGGTAATACAACTAAAATGTTCGGTAACAAAAGCCACATTATCATGTATTCTGACCGCCACAGTCTTTGTGCTTTTTTGCAACACCGATTATAAAATTATTTGCCCAGCAAGTGTTTCAGTCATAGTGCTTCCATTGTAGATGCAGCTGATATATTTCAGTCCATTGGCAGGATCCCAAAAGTTTCTCTCTGCTCTATCTATCCAGTTCCGCCTCCAGTATCTCTCCCCAAGTCTCCACGTCCAGTGGACACATGCTGTTGGGCGGGATATCGTCAGCAGAGCGGATGTTACTGTATCGGCCCTTCAGCCACCTCCGCTTTACGCAGCCTTTCCTGTAGTTACGCACAAGAGTAACCTGGAACAAAAAAGGAAAGGTAAATAAGAAACAACCAGCAGAGATAGGAACAAAATTATGGAGAATTTAACAGCAATAACACAAACCTTCCATGAACACCCAGCAAGCCTGTCCCCATTCACCTCCCTCCTGCAAACAGCCAGCACTGTAAGACAGTGGCTCCTCCACAGCTGATCGCTGCTCTCGATTATATCATTCCAGTGTCTGCAGGTGAGCGAGGCCCGGCACAAACTCCTGACGTCCAGCTCACTGAAGATCCTAACACTCATCTCTGTAGGAAGGGTCTCTGTAAAGTTCTGCTGAAGTGGATCCTGGTCACCAGGGATCATGTTGGATCCTCTATCTCGGCTGAAGATGGCGCTGTTGCTCCTTTTACAGACCTTCAGCATCTCTCAGCGTCCTAGAACAGTTTCAGTTTTATTTTCAGAGTGCAACACCAGTTATTTGTATGACAGAACATATGCGACCCTGGACCACAAAACCAGTCATACGTCGCTGGGGTATATTTGTAGCGATAGCCAACAATACATTGTATGGGTCAAAATTATCGATTTTTCTTTTATGCCAAAAAATCATTAGGATATTAAGTAAAGATCATGTTCCATGAACATATTTCGTAAATTTCCTACCGTAAATATATCAAACCTTAATTTTTGTTTAGTAATATGCATTGCTAAGAACTTCATTTGGACAACTTTAAAGGCGATTTTCTCAATATTTGGATTTTTTTTGGACACCCTCAGATTCCAGATTTTCAAATAATTGTATCTCAGCCAAATATTGTCCTATCCTAACAAACCATACATCAATGGAAATCTCAGTTTCAAAAAATTGACCATTATGACTGGTTTTGTGGTACTGGATCACATATGACTTACAAATATTACGTTATTTAAGCAACACAAAGGTTATAGTGTGCGTGTATCTGCTCGTTCGTGGACAAAGCCATCAACTAACGTTAAGTAAATCTAGCTAATAGTGTCTAAAACAGATTTTAAAAACAAATACGAACCGGTCACGTCTATATAACTGTATTCTGTACGACCAATTAATGATATTTATAAAAACAGTACGTTATTTGTAAAGACTCATACCGACGGAGGAGTCTCGCCGACAGCTGAGGATTTAAATGTCTGTGTTTGTTTACACCGGAAGTGTCACAAGGCAAACCGCGCCCCGTTCCCACTGCGCATGCGCGCCTCTCCAGCGGAAATTTAAAGGTGTTTTGATTCTGCATTATTTGTAGTGCAGAATTTGAGTTATAGGTTACGTTTTATATTATTTGTGCGCAAACTTTGTGCACCTTTGTGGGTAAAAGTTTAGAAAAGGTTCCCACGTGTGTGTTTATACAGCGCATGCTCGTCGTGGAGTTCACCGGAAGTCCGAAAAATAAACATTATTCATTTCTTGCAACACATCTCAGTCAACACAGTCAGTTTCTTCAGCGTTTTTCATGAACACAAAGCAGCGAAAAGTTGACTTTAACGAATTCGTCTTCGCAACCTAATTAAATAGTAAGTAATTTCTTTCTTAAAGTTATAATGGGAGAGTTTGTACTGAGAAAGTTTTAAAACAGCAGCGCATGCGAGCCCAAATCTGCTTTACAGCATTTGTACACACTTTATAGTTAATTACAGATATTTACTCAGTGAACTTTAAGTACAAACAGGTCTGTGTGTGTTCTTATGCACAGATGCCAGGCTTTGAGCTGGAGCAGGTGGATGGTGGCAGTCCTATAGAGCTGCCCTATGGAGAAACTGTCCTGGGGAGAGGACCATTTCTAGAGGTAAGTGGACTGTTACTACTATGTAGTGTATTTTCACTAATAGGTCTTAAAAATATATGAAATAGCATGCTAATGTTCTTTCCAGTGTGCAAATTCTCAAGTTATTATTAATAAATAATAACTTAAGTGGCTGAACTTGAGCCAAGTCTGCTGTGCACTTTTACAGAAATACATTTTCAAAGCTAAATAGTCATGGAGGAATTTATGTTAAAGCTGCATGTTTATGTAGATATATATTTTGGCATATTGAATGTTTTCTTCATGTTGGTTTAATGTTGAACACACAAAACAAATGTGTTACTTTCAGATTCATGCATGAGCCATTTATCATTCAGCAATGACAATCAAAGCCCTCAAGATGGCACCCAAACTCTTAATGTCTTAGGGTTAGACATAGAAGATACTGAGGTGAAATATCTCATTGAGTGGTCCATGAATTGACAAAAAAGTTTTTTGTTTTATTTTTGCATTGTACTAACAAACCTCAGGAGTCCTGATTCGGTAATAAAGCATAGATTATTTTTTTAAAGACCTTATAAAATCAAAATGGGAGTTTGGTCTGAGAAAAGTTGGCAGCCTTAAATTTATAGCATATAAATACATTAAAAATTTGAAATCTTTTTCTCATTTGTCTTACGCCAACTTCCTGTTTCATAAGGAAATATGTCAAGACAAAACAGAAAGCTGTGCTCTTGGAGTCGTCTTTAAATCACCCAGATCACAGTGAAGTGAGCTCATGGTGTCACTGTAATGTTCTGCTACACATGATGAATGACACTGAGCTACTTCACACAATGTTTACAATATAGTGACATTGAATTCTCTTCATATAGGTATACATACACTACTGTTATTTGGAGTGGATAAGATTTTTAAAATGTCTTTTAGTTTGTTCTAGCAAAAAACAAAACAATAATATTGTGAAATATTATTAAAATTCAAAAGAAATGTTTTCTATTTGAATATATTTTAAAGTGTAATTTATTTCTGTGATGCAAAGCTGAATTTTCAGCATCATTACTGCAGTCTTCAGTGCTACATGATCCTTCAGAAATCATACTAAAATGCTGATTTGCTGCTCAAGAAACATTTCTTATATTGAAAACAGTTGTGCTGATTCTTTTTTTTTTGTGTGTGGAAACTGACACATTTTTTTCAGGATTTTTTGATCAATAGAAAGTTCAAATGAACAGAATGTATTTGTAAGTGTAGAAATGTTTTGTAATATTATAAATCTCTTTACTGTCACTTTTGATCAGCTGAATGCATACTTGAATATAAAAGTAAAAATTTCTTTAAAAAAACCCAAACTTTTGCACCGTTCACCAGAAACATTCATACTTTTTAAGATACAGTTTATCATTATATCATCATTTCACTTTGCTCTCCACCAGGTGAATGATAAGAGAGTGTCCAGAAACCACGGCATCCTTGAGAACCTGAATGGGCAGCTGCGTCTGAAGCCTGTAGGTTTTTATTAGTCGTCTGATGTGGGCTGAGAGTCGTGATGGTGGTTTTGTCATTTTACACTCTTCTGTCGAATAAAAGTGGCACTTGCCCTTTGATGTTAAGACATCAAAAGTTTTTAAATATGAGCTGTCTCCTCGCATCTTTCTCTCTTGAGCAGCTGTCTCTCTTAATTACATGTGGCGTTATAGCCTGTTAGTCATGCTGTCATAGCAACGTTGATTGCATTTTGGTATTGTTCGCCTCCATTGATCTTTCGCCTCTGAGTTTTAACAAGTCCTTGATTTCAAAAATCTCATGAATATTCAGATTTTTTCTAGTACCATAAGCTCGATTCAGTGTTGTTAATGTTAACTAAAACTATGAAATTGTTTTTGTTCATTAAAATTCAGCTGAAATAACATAAAATTAAAAAATATTTTAAATATTAATTAATAATAAATAAACATTAATAAATATCAGATGGGGAAAGTTAAAAAGTAAACATTTTAAAAATAAATTCAAAATGTAAATAGAAGTCTAAAACTAACAAACATGGCAAATGCTCAAAAATGGCTAAAACCTAAGCTAAAAAAATAAAACACGTAATAATAAATAATACTTAAACAACACTGGCTCAAATTTTGACTTTTTGTTGAAAGAATTTGTCAAAGCCATGGCTTAGCATTTGCACACATGCTTCAGAAATATTCAGACATTTCACTCATACAGGAGACAAATCCTGCCTGATTCCTTCCTCTCCTTGTTGTCTCTTTCAACACAAGGTGGCAAAGTAATTCTGAATATGCCTGTACGTAAAAGACGTGTAAAAAGGGTTATTATTTGCATGCGATTGATCAGTATTCCTCTAATTTCTATCCTCTAGATACACCTGAACCCGTGTTTTATTCAGACGAACATTGTGGCTGCGCCTCAGCCGCTGGAGAAGGACCAGTGGCATTACCTAAAGGAGGGCGACATCTTCTCTCTCATGCCCGGGAAATACATTTACAGAGTGCATGTCAAAGAAGATGTTCAAACCCTGAGGTGATTCAGCCTGTCACTCACAGGCATTCATTTATTATTCAACAACAACAGAGCTCAATCTGATTGGCTATGCAGGCGTGCAATGATTTGCAGCAACCTCTCAATTTATTTTACTTCTTTAAGGAAAGGGTTAATATATTGGTGTTGAATGCATTTGTTTAAAGTCAACATGAAATCAAATTGGCATTAATACATTCAAATTTGGCTTCGTTCTGGTTTGAAACACTTTTTCAATCTGAAATTATTCCTTATGGATACAATGAAGTGCTACATTATTTTCTTGTTGAATGCTGTCACATTATGGAAGTGAAATTGGTTGCAAATGTTTCACATTGACTTCAATTACAGACCCTCATGAATATTCTCACCCTCATGAATATTCAAATACATTCATGCATGCAGACTTATCATTCTTTGTCATCTTAAAATAGCACCCTTTATTAAGACCAGTCATTAATCTCATCTATCTATGTTACCTCTAGACATGATAAAAAACGTCTCTGGTTGAATGTGTTCATTTTGACCTTTTCCCTTAAAACCGATCTGTGACCGCTGGGTTCAGATCAAAGGACACTTTTATTGTCTTTTTGTATAATGAGCACACTGGGCTCGAATGGACACGTTCAAAACAGACGCTCTGATAACACCCAGATGATAAACAAATGATAAGAGCTGCTGTGACGAACTGATTCTGAATGTGCTGATTTGCATGCATTTAAAAGTTATTCTTTTCATTTGTGAAATTAGGCTATTAGGTTGCTGTCTTCTTTTATGGCGTGCTTATGCTGACGAGGGATTGTTGTTTTTGTTGATGAATTGTTTTAAAGACTGGCGAGATATAAGCTGTTACATTATTGAAGCTTATCTGAGGGATTTTTACTGGAGTGTAGTGCTTAACTTAGAGAAGTAGAGAAGATTTTCACTGCCGGTTCTTCACAGAAACAGTCAGGCGTTTGAGGAGGAGATGAAGGTGGAGAAGTGTTCGAGTGGACCAGCAGCACCCTCTCTAGACTCGGCCACACTTGAAGCTGACAGCTGCACGCCCACAACCCCGAGCGCCACACTAACAGAAGATAAAGGAACGAGTGATCCTTCACACACTCTTTCCTCTCTAAATGAGGTGTGTCTGTGTTTGCATACTACATAATACCTACCGGTCAAAGGTTTGGGGTAGCTACAGTTTAATGCATAGGAACCTAGATAAGAGACTTCTTATTAGGGTTCCTGTGCATTAAAAAATCTTCCTATGCAGTATGAAAAATTATGGTATTTCCAGGTTTGGATAAGTATGGAAAAAGAAAACACAGTATGGAAAAATGTTTGTGTTTCCAGACTGGTTTCATCAGTAAATGTTTAGTATAGGAAACATTATTATACTGCATAGCATATCTTCCCATTGTTTGGAAAATATTTTCTGATTTTGTGCTCTAAAAACATTTCTTATTATTATCAGTGTTGAAAACAGTTGTGCTTCTTAATATTTTTGAAAACCATTCTTTTGAAATTCTTTGAACAGAAAGTTCAAAACAACAGCATTTATTTGAAATACAAATATTTTATAACATTATAAATGCCACTTTTGATCAGTTTAATGCTTCCTCGCTAAATAAACATATTGATTTCTTATTAAAAATCTGATTGACCCCAAACTTATGAAAAGTGGCATAGCTTTGACCAGACTGTAGATTTTTGTAGGATTTTTTTATGGGATTTTGGTTATTTAAAGGTATAGTCACCCTCAAGTTGTTCCAAACCTGTATGGGTTTCATTCTTCTGCTAAGCACAAAGGAAGATATTTTGAAGAATGTAAACAAACAGGTTTCAGTTCCCCATTGATTTGCATAATATGGAAAAAAGTATTATAGAAGTCAATGGCTACCGCCAACTGTTTGGTTACCACCATTTTTCAAAATATTTTTTTTTTATGTTCAGCAGGAGAGAGAAACTCATACAGGTTTGAAAGAACTTGAGGGTGAGTAAATGATGACAGAATTTAAATTTTTGGGTGAACTGTCCCTTTAAACATATGGACTCATGCATGATTGTATTGTATCCTGATGTTTCTTCTAGCTGGCAGTTCTTTGCTACTTGTTTTATTCCAGTAGCAGCAGGATTCACCCTGCTGTTATTGCTGCTTTTACTATTTGTACATTCCTGTCACATCATGTGCTCTCTGTTTGCTGTCTAGTTCCTCATCAGAAATCATAAACATATTTAATACGCATCTGTTCTACACTTTTCAGTTCTATACTTTGTATACAAACTATATAGCCTACTTTCAATTCTATCATTTCTCTCTTCTCTACCTGTCTTTGTCTATACATATAATTCTATAATCTACTGTTCTGTATCACTTAAATATTGACTACTATTGTCTTTACTGACTACAACTCTCTCAAAATACATCATTTATATATTAAGTAATAAACATTAAGCAATGTTTTCCCTTTAACATCAACCATGTTTGTATTTATTAAGTTTTTATATATTATTTAAATATATGATTTAATTATGTATTTTATTTATTAAAGATAAATCTTAATACATTTCTAAAGTTTCTCTCTTCTATACCTAACATTCTATACCCTATCCTTCTATACTCATCGACTACATACTTTTCTTATCTATACTCTTCACTTCTATACACTGCTGTTTTTTTAATTTTCTGTATTTTTGTATATTCTTCAATACCCTATTTGGCTATACTCCTGTATATTGTCATTTTCAATTCTATTTCTATTTTGTGTTTTCAAGGCATCCACAAAGAGCCAACAGGACGAGTCTGATGTGCCACTGAAGAAGCGGATCTTGCCGGCCTGGATGATGACTTCAGCCAAAGGTACTTTCCCCATGGCAACAGATCCAGTGTTCTGTCTGTTCACACTTATTCAAAAAAAAAAGAACACATCCGCCAAGTGTCACGGTGACTCTACTCAGCCTGTTGCTGAGGAACAAAGTGGAGAAAATGGAGAATGCAGAGAGAGTTAGTCCCCATCCACTTGTCAAATCAGTTACAGAGCTGTGAATCGACCCAGCCAGACTGGGTTGGGCCCAGATGTCCCCCTCATTCTCAGAGTTACTCCCATGCATCCTACAGCTCTCCAGAAATGCAGATGAATCGCTAATGTGCTCACGAAAAAGAGCAAGTGTGCTACAGACTTCTTAAACTGCTCATTAGCACCAAACCTGTCATATCCAGCACTTCATCTGGATCTTGTGGCACTTTACCCTGCACTCAGGTTCGTGCTTGAGAAAGCTTTCTTATTCAGCTCATGTAGAAGCAGATTTGTGTCTTTAGCACGCATATTTTTTTTTATCCATTCAGGGTGTGATATTACATCCTTACCCATAATTCTATATATCACTGTCATCTGGTCTTTGGATGTTTTTATTAATGGCAACATAAAATTAAAAAGACTGATGAAAGTGGTGATGCATCAAATCCCACTGACATATTTACTGCTATTTTCTGTTTCAATAGAGAGATCTGTAACACTCAAAATACATAATTTTGGTGACATTTGAGCTTAATTTTAATGTGCATAGAATAAATATTTTGTATGCATGTATATATATATTTAATATTTTTAACATTTAATATTAATATTTATTTATTTTTAAGCTATTTTTCCTGTAACAACAAATTACATATTTTTAGGGAGAGTAAATCTTGATCTGTTTTGTTTGCTTGTAATTAGTTTATATAAAGTATTTGTTTATTAATTTTTATTAATTAATATAAATAAATGTTTATATAAGTATTCATATTTATAGAAAGTTCAAAGAATTTATTCAAAATATACATTTTTTGTAACATTTTAAATGTCTTTTTTCGCTTTTGATCAACTTAATGCATCCTTGCTGAATAATAGTATTGATTTCTGTAACCCCCCTCAAAAAAACCTGAATCCATGGTAGTTTTTTTCCCCCACATAGTCTGTAAGTGTAGCTTTGTTCATCAGTAGGGCCCTGTTTCAAAACATCATGTGTATTTTTCTGTTTTGTGTTTCTGAGCACAAGTATGTCTGAGACTGAAACTGCAGTTAAAATGGGCTATTGATGCTTTAGTGTGTGAGTGAGCGTGTGGGAGGACTTTCTAGCCCTTATGAGCAGAGCTGGAGAGCTCTTTTTTTGCACCTGCAATAGTCATTTTGGACTGAATCAAGAGTTGAGCAATCCCCTTCATGCTCAGTGCACAGTACACACACTTAATCATCAGACTGTGCACACACTTACCATGATGGACAGATGTTTGGAGAGACTGACTCTTGAGTCATACATTAGCCGTACTGTTCTCTGTCTGCGAAACATCCATGACACCTCTCATCTCTGGCCTTCTCAGTGCTACAGGGCCATCTGGAGTCCCTCTGGGGTGTTTTTCACTCTGTTGTGGTCCTACAGATCATAGAGTTCATATAGTGTGTAATCACTGCATCAGGAGACCACAGTTTTAAGAAAAATAGTTTTTTTCCCTGTACTTTTTACTCTTTATTATTACTATTTGTTTGTATTGAATTATTTAGTGACTAAAAACTTGCAAGTGTTGACATTATCCATCAATAACTGTGTTTTTTTTTTTTTCTGGCTCTTTTGGAGCAGGTGAGAGCTCAGTGGTGAAGGCGACCCCTACAAAACCCAAACGAGTAGCTACACCCAAGAGGGCAGCTGGACCCAAACAGGCTCGAGCCGCACAGGTGTCATCTGAGGAAGAGGAGGTGGATGAAGTGATGCCCAAAAGGAAAGCAAAGAGACTGAAGAGTGACTCTGAAGATGAGTCTGTGCCTCAGGTAAATGAGCTATTTTACACAATATGGGATTATTGACCCTAGTATATTATATTATATTACATTATATTATATTAATATTATATTATATATGTATGTATAAATAATGTCATTAATATATTAATTATTATTAACTTTTTAAATTTGTGGTTACTTAAAGTATGCACTGTTTGTATAATTATACAATTTTATAAAATGACAGCAATATCAAATTATAAGTATCAGTAAGTAGTAAAATGTAATGATGATGATAATGTTAATAATTATCATAATTATAAATGGTACTTTAATAATAATAATAATAATAATGATAATACTTATTATTATTATTATTATTATTATTATAAACCATGATTCCATGATAGCAATAATAAATATTTTTTTTTATTATTAAGTATTACCATTAATAAATTGTACTATTTATCTATTGACTTTTATAATTTACTGTTGTTGTCATTTTGTAAAAGTGGCAGTATAAAAATATATATTATAAATTTTATTTTGAAAAATTGTAAATTTTAAAAAGCTTGTACATTTTGTGTTTGTATTTATATTACCTAATAAATTTGTGTGTCACTCTGGTGGCATATTCTCATTTTGGGTATATTAATAATCTTGAATAGTAATAATAATGAATAAATCCTTTTCCTTTTTTACTTTAATAATTGTACAATTTGTTTTATTATTATTTTAAACATTTGCTAATTTTTCTACCTTTTAATAGTACATTTTATTTGTAAAACCTGTTAGATTACAAGAATTGTCACATACAGCTACAGTAATACCTGCATTTTGTTGCACTGAAATGTAAGCAGAACGGAGTATTTACTGTGTGCATGGATGTCCTGACAGGATGATGCAACCGCTTCCAAGAGCAGTAGAGACGGATCAGTCCAGGACGGCGCGAACAGCAACGGTTTGATGGAGCGTGATGATGGGGAGAGAAGAGGAGATGGCAGGGGAGCTGAGGTCAGACCAGGAGCTCAAGTTGAAGACTCAAAGACACAAGCAGATGATCCCAGTGATTCTCAGGTCAGACAAGGAGGCCCACAGAGGTCAAAGGTCACGGAGAGTAAAACAAGCACCAGTAAGGTGAAAAAACAGCGACGGACAGAGTGTCCTTACGGCAGCTCCTGCTACAGGTACTGCACTGCAAGACTGAAGAACCTTGAGTGAAGTTGCTTTTAAAACTTTGCTGCTTTGACAAGTCAGTGTTTAGACATTACGGTTTATAATGGCATAAACATAACTTGAAATATTTCTTGAAGATCAACACTGCTAATTAGTTTGTTGGAGTTCATATTATCTTAAGATAAGATGCTAAAAGAGGATTAAGAATGAAACCATCCCAAGCAAAAGCTTCTCTGAGATGCTTAAAATGTGTAGCTCAGCTCGACTGAAATAGTTTTTCCCTAACATCTAATTCTCTGACGTTTATTTTTAATATTAAAAAGCTGAGAGATAAAACACAAAGTTGGTATTTTAGCTGAAAGGCGCTGGCCCAAGCAGGGGTGAAGCGTGACACGCACTTATAAACTCTTTGTGGTTCAGTTTTCTGTTGGGACTCACATACCCTGCATCTTTTTTTGTTCCTTCCCTTCCAAACTGTCCTTTAGACACAGCTATAAAGAAGCTACATACACTTTCAGAAGTGACTTTAACTGACATCAGTTGTGATTTATGTATCACTTTTTCAGAGTTTTATTCTGTTGCAAGTTTAATTGAAATATTGCATTATGATGGGTCACAGAATGATAACGACAAGCTGAAATGCTGCTGAATAGTAGTTTAATTTCCAACTAGGTTAGCTGTCAGTGTAATTAAGTTGCATGAATGCTCGTGATTGAATTCATTTGCCTTATTGTGTTTCAGCGTGCATTGCAGTTCACTCAGCAATTGTGTTTTTCCTCTCGCCAGGAAAAATCCAGTCCACTTTCAGGAGTGCAGTCACCCTGGAGACAGCGACTATGAGGAAGAGGAGGCAGAGGATGCTGACGATGACAGGCCTGAGTGTCCGTATGGTACCCACTGCTACAGGTGACCACAAACGAGTTTAACCACACCACAATACTTTTTCGAAATTGAGATTTATACATCATCTGAAAGCTGAATAAATTGTGACCCTGGACCACAAAACCAGTCTTAAGTCGCTGGGGTATATTTATAGTAATAGCCAAAAATACATTGTATGGGTCAAAATTATTGATTTTTCTTTTATGCCAAAAATCATTAGGACATTAAGTAAAGATCATGTTCCATGAAGATATTTTGTAAATTTCCTACTGTAAATATATCAAAACTTAATTTTTGATCAGTAATATGCATTGCTAAGAACTTCATTTGGACAACTTTAAAGGCGATTTTCTCAGTATTTTGATTTTTTTGCACCCTCAAATTCCAGATTTTCAAATAGTTGTATCTTGGCCAAATATTGTACTATCCTAATAAACCATACATCATCAGCTTTCAGATGATGTATAAATCTCAATTTTGAAAAATTGACCCCTATGACTGGTTTTGTGGTCCAGGGTCACAATTCATAAAAATGAATAAATCAATAAATTCATTAAAAAGTCATATGTGACCCTGTACCACAAAACCAGTCATCATGGGCATTTTATTTTTTTTGAATTGAGATTTATACGAATGAATAAATCAACTTTCCATTGATGTATGGTTGTTAGGATAGGACAATATTTGGCCGAGATACAGCTATATGAAAATCTGGAATCTGAGGGTGCAAAAAAATCAAAATACTGAGAAAATGGCCTTTAAAGTTGTCCAAATTAAGTTCTTAGCAATGCATATTACTTATCAAATGTTGAGTTTTTATATATTTACAGTTGGAAATGTACAAAATATCTTCATGGAACAAGATCTTTACTTCATGTCCTAATGATTTTTGGCATAAAAGAAAAATCAATAATTTTGACCCATACAATGTATTTTTGGCTATTGCTACAAATGTACCCAAGCGACTTAAGACTGGTTTTGTGGTCCAGGGTCACATTTAGTATACTTAATCAAAGTTTTTGATCTCGAGTTGAGAATCCATTGTACTATGAAAACTGTCACTATCAGAACTCAAAACTTCCTGCTCAGTATAATTAATTTTTGAAAATAAGATGGAAAAATTGGCTTATTCAGAGCATATTAACATAAGACTGTCCACTTTTAATGATGTCACTTTTACATCATTAAGAAACATGTGGAGTGTAAGTGGAGCTCAGGAAATATTAAGGCAAGACACCACAGTTTAATAGAGTAAACTATTTAACTAATTGATATCACCATACTTTCCCCACTAGATTAATCATAGTACTTAGTTTATATAAGCAAGCGAGTTATTATCTAATTATGTATGCACTAATTTGCATACATTTCCAGAAATCTGAACATTGAATAAAGCTGGGTTCGAAATTCTTGTTTGATTTTGTTGACATAAAGGCTTTTTCAGAGGGGGTTTTGTATAGCTCTTATTTATCACTTGTTTATCTCTTATTTATCACTTGTGCATTTTAAATATTTTCTTTCCACTAGTCTGACAGAAGATATTTTAAGTACCCAAAATAGCGCAATGCATCAAAATAAAAAAAAAAATAAAGGATTTACCTCTCTTGCCTTAAGTGAAAAGTCTATTAGATTAAGTGTAACTCTAGAGTTTGTTTAAAGTTTCTTCTTCTTTGTCCTTGCCTCAATATTGCAGGAAGAATCTTCTTCACAAGAAAGATTACAAACACACTAAATCATCACGTGAGTATTTTTACATGTGAATTAATGTGAACTGTGTGCCACGGTTAAGTACTTGGTGTAAGATGAAGGGTTTGTTCAGATCCTGAGCTCTAAGTTTAACAATAATAAAAGTGATGCTTACCTTAGCAGACATCACTAATTGAGAGTAAGAGGTTTCAATCTGTCCTCCTTAACTTTAAACTGAATAATGCCGTATTTACTCCCTTTTGGGGTCTTGTTTGGCAATAAGTTAAAATATAGAGAAACTGATTTAGCGAGTGACTTCCCAAAACTCAATAATTGGTGCCAAAATTGTTTTTGGGCAACATGTCATTTTATAACAGTGCCTGCTAAAACACCACATTATTGCTGTTCTAACATGAAATAGGAGTGGAAAAATATTAGTTGCGCTTTCCAGAACGCAGTCCCTAATTCCTAAAAAAGGCCATCAGTCCTTCTTCCCTGTCTCCTCTCCTTTCCTCTGTCCTGTCTAATGTGGACTATAGACCCGTCGAGAAGTGCGAAATTACAGGCCGCAGGGAGCAGCGTTGATATGAGAGATGTGAGCTGTGATCGTCTTCTGGACTGCTATCAGAATTTTACAGGGTTTTTCCTGCATTTAGGTTTTCATCAGAAATAAACTGTGTGGTGGAAACCACGAAAGCTGAGTGAGGCTCTTGAATTAGACACATAAATCTCTACTTTGAAATGTTTTGGAAGGTTAAATATCTCAAATGACCAGGCGCTTAGTTGATAATGGAGTGCTTTAAATAAATTAAAAAAAAAAAACTTCTTTAAAAACTGAAAGGTCAGTAAGACAGACTGTTCTTTTTTTCTTTAAGAAATTAATACTTCAAAAGGGACAGAAAAGACATAATGTTACAAAAGATTCCTGTTCCAAATAAATGTTCTTTTGAACTTTCTACTCAAAGAATCCTGAAGAAACAGGATTCCACAAAAATATTAGGCAGTACAGCTTTTTCAATATTCATAATAGCAGTAAATCAGCATATTAGAATGATTTCTGAAGGATCATGTGACACTGAAGACTGGAGTAATGATGCTGAAAATTCAGCTTGCAATACAGAAATAAATTACACTTTAAAATATATTCAAACAGAAAACAATTATTGCAAATGTGAATAATATTTTATAATATTAATGTTTTCCTGTATTTTGATTGAGTAAAATAAATATGGTAAATAAGTAGATGACAAAATGGCGGCGCTGGTGAAAATGAGTCAAAGAAATCTTTAGTTAAAGAAAAACTAATAGAAATATTTGAACTACTTTTACACTAAAACAACTAATACAGCATATCCTATGTAGGCAAGCTTATAAACATGTATTTGTTAATCACTTAAAAGGTAGGGCTGTGCGATATATCGAACGCGATGATCATGCGCATCTAGTCAGTAAAGCCGGTTCCGTGATTAGTCGTAAATCGCCATCACCTGCTTTCAAATGGAGCGGCATTTAATACACAGAGCCGTAGTTCACTGACAAGCTACACAATATCGCGTTCATAATCTAAGGCGATTCATCTGTGATAATGAACGAGATATTGCGTAGCTTGTCAGTGATCTACTGTGTATTAAATGCCGCTCCATTTGAAAGCAGGTGATGGCGATTTACGACTAATCACAGAACCAGCTTTACTGACGAGATGCGCATGATCATCGCGTTCAATATATATTGCACAGCCCTACTTAAAGGGATAGTTCACTCAAAAATTAAAATTCTGTCATTAATTACTCACCCTCATGTCGTTCCAAACCTGTAAGACCTTCGTTCATCTTCGGAACACAAATTAAGATATTTTTGATGAAATCCGAGAGCTCTCTGACCTCCCATAGACAGCAAGGATCCTTACACGATCGAGGTCCAGAAACGTAGTCAGGACATCGTTAAAGTAATCCATGTTACATCAGTGGTTCAACTGTAATTTTACAAAGCTACGAGAATACTTATTCAAAAGTCATTATTTTTATTTTCTTTGTGCACAAAAAGTATTCTCGTAGCTTCATACAATTACAGTTGAACCACTGATGTCACATGGACTATTTTAACGATCTCCTTGCTACGTTTCTTAGCCTTGATTTTGTAAGGATGCTTGCTGTCTATGGGAGGGTCAGAGAGGTCTTGGAATTAATCAAAAATATCTTAATTTGTGTTCCGAAGATGAATGAAGGTCTTACAGGTTTGGAACGACACGAGGGTGAGTAATTAATGACAGAATTTTCGTTTTTGGGTGAACTATCCCTTTAAGTTAAAACAATTATTTGAAATTGTGTGAAGTCAATCAACTCTATCACATAATCTACAACAAAATGGCATTTTGCCCCAGGAAAAGTCCTGTTATCTAAGTGCAGCAGTGAGTCATGTTGAAAACTTTCTGGCATCTTACTTAAAAAGCAGCATGTCTTAAAGGAGTCATGAACTGCCTTTTTATTATTTTGTACTGTTCCCTGAGGTCTGCTTATATCTGTTCTGTTTTTAGCCTCCTCATCAGAACACTCTGTTTGAATAGGCATAGCCGATTGTAGACTCAGAAGTAAACGCCCACTGCTATTATTGGCTAACAGTTGTGTATGTTTGACAGTACATCCTTCACAGATGGACACTGCTGTGATTTAGTTTAAAATGCTTAAATACTCAGTACATATCAAACAATCAGTAATAACAGACAAAGCAATAGTGATCACGTAATAAAAACAGTTATTCACACTCGTGTGTTGCGACATGACTGTCGGATCCAATATAGTCGGCACAGCATCGTTTTTTTAGTTTCAATCTTTCTGAAAATCCCGCGTCGAATTGTGCCTGAATCCATGGTAAAATGAAGTGAAGAAAGGACTGAGTGGTCTGGATCTTCATTAAAAATAAAGTTCATCCACTCTTTTCTAATGTTAGGATCAGAAGGAAGGCTATGCAAAGACTTTTTTCCCCCACAACTTGGCACTGCACCGCTTCTTGTCTTCGGAGCATCTTTCTGCGTAGACCTGCGTTTGCCTCTCTCGTTATTATTTACCTACTACGTGTGTGAATCGGTGGGCGGGGCTAAACAGGCAGCATTATAGAATCAGTGGGCGGGACTAAACAGGTAGTGATGTAGAAGCAGGCGTTGATTTTCTTCTACGGAGGTGGTGTTTAGCCCCACTATTACATCGAGTGGCACGTTCTACAATCTGACGTTTTGGCAGACTGCCTTCAATATAAGCTGTTTTTAGACTAGAGAGTTTTGAGTTAAAATGACTAGGTTTGTCGCAATGGTCATCGCTTACCAATCGCATCTCAATTTGTATAAAGAGCTTTGAAAGTGCGACCAACACTTTCAGTTGCCTGAGATGCAATCACCTTGACATTCTGAGATGAAGAATAAACAATATGTTTATTCTTCCAACTCATGCATATTTAACGCCCGCAAATCTGTGCGACACAATGATGCCAGATTCTGAATCATTTACCTTTGGACTGAATGAGTGTAATGTTTGGTGAGTAACCTGAGGCTTCTCTGGGCCGTAGTCACATTTAACACAATTAAACTCCTCTTAGACTAATTGAAAACATGCTGCATGGACCCTGGGGAGGAACAGACTGCACATATGGACGTCAGCATTGATAAACATTAGAAGATTATTATCTAAGCTTTTGTGATGTTTGATTGTTAGAAATCACCAGTGGTTTCACTGATAAGTGATTTGCATTTAATGCTTCAAGAAGTCACAACTAATTTGGTTATTTTCCTCCTGAAAACAGTGTTGTGCATGCTGAATGCCACATAGAAACCAGGTCTGAGACCACAGATGCTCACAGCTGTTTTAGAAGTATTATCGTTCTCTGAAGATCTTAAAAATTGAAGCTTGTAACCACGCAACTGAGGAAGATGTTTCTTCTTAAGCCGTATTTACACTGTCTTGGGTGATCACAAGGGATCAGTGTGAAATACAGGGGTAAACGGGGTCCAAAATCTTTAATTCAAACCACATTTCATGCTTTTTTCTTTGCCCAGCCAAGACCGCTGCTGCTGATGATGAGGGTGAAGATGAAGATCACTACGAAAACAGTTTTATTAATGATGAGAGTGAGGAGGAGGAGGTGGATGAAGACTCGGACTACCTGCCCGAATCAGACGACAGTGACAAAGAGGACGTTAAACGTCTGCAGAAAGAAGCAAAAGCGTTCCTCAGGAGGAAGAAGTGACTTTTGTTTAGGGTATTTTCCATGAAAACTGCTTATCTCACAACAACTATCAAACATCTCATACTATCCAAGGAGGCATTTTATAAAGTGTTAGTGTTAGATTATTTTCATGACTCTTTACCTTCATGGCTGCCATTTTTTTTTTTTTTTTTTTAAGAATTTTACATTTGTTTTAATTTTACTTAAGTAAAAAAAATAACTTTTAAGATTTACTGTGACTGAGCAAGTACGAGTGTCTAAATGGAGAAGAAAATAAGCAAGTCTTAAAAAGGAAATCCGTGATTTTCAGATACGGGTCTTTCCAGGCCATTGTGATTTCGTCCAAATCCATTCACACACACTGTTTAGAAAACACAAATAAACTAACATCTGAGCATTCAGAAGAGGAACAGCTGATGTAAGCAGATTAAGAATGCTAAATCAGGATTTTTTCATCAAAGCACTAAGATGTTGCCATTGTGACTTTTGTCCTGTTCAGTATTTTGTACTTTTGTCTGTTGTATAAAGATCAGTCTTGGACTTGGCTGTTGAAGGAAAGCATTGTTTCTCTTTTATAAGATAAAGCATCAATGCCCAAAATGGAGGTTGAATCAGAATTCTTTTTGTTCATGTATTTGTGCACAGAGTGTCATATGGACCCTCATGAGCGATTGATTTGGAACACTCTGTGTTGGCAGCGACTCTACATGCCAAACGGGAGATTTGACTCATGATTGAGTGACATGGCGTGTCCCATACTTGGAATTTGTGCTCTGCATATCCCCCATCCAAGTGCACACACACAGCATTGACTAGTGAACACGCGCACACACCCGGAGCAGTGGGCAGCCATTTTTTGCTACGGCGCCTGGGGAGCAGTTGGGGGTTTGGTACCTTGCTCAAGGGTCTCACCTCAGTCGTGGTATTGAGAGTGGAAGGTTATTCACTCCCCACTCCCCCTACAATCCATGCCGGTATCGAGACTCGAACCTGCAACCTTTGGGTTACACGTCTGACTCTCTAACCCTCAAAACATTGATTGGCACATTTGAAATTACTTGACAATTATGACGAATCTCCAAACCTGAGGTCAAAACTGGGAGTGCATCACAAAACCTAGTTTTACCTGATTAAAAGGATAGTTCAACCAAAAAAAAAAAAAAGAACATTTGCTGTTAATTTACTCACTTCCAGGCCATCCAAGATGTAGGTGACTTTTTCTTCAGTAGAACAGCAAAGAAGATTTTTAGCTGAATCCGTGGTCCTAAACTGCAAGTCAGCGGCTGCACATTTTTGAAAATTAAAAATAAAAGCACATCTTCTCTTCTTCTCCACCCACACTAAGAAGCATATTGGGCGACAAGAGCTCTCCAGTGATTGCGATAAAGGGCCAGATCTTTGGCTTCTTCTCATGTGATGTTTAGGGAACTGAGGTCATTGATAAAGGTTTGGCGCCAGGTCAGTCATGGTCGACCCCTACATCGCTGTCCTCTAGGTAGGACCCACTGAACTGCCTGCTTTGGAATGCGGCTTCTTTCCATCCGTATAATGTGTCCAGCCGGCCACAGGCGACGGTATGCAATCATTGTAAGGCTTGACATATTGCTTCGTCGCAGGACTTCCTCATTAGTAATGTGGTTGTAGTATCAAATGTGCAGTATTCTTTATAGGCAGCGCTGATGGAAGACACCTTGTGAGAAATACTAGCTGATGCCTTCCATGTTTCTGCTGCATAAATTGCCATCAGAAGGATGATCGATGCATATAAGTGAAGTTTGATGTTAAGTGAGATCGATGTAGATGACCAGATTATACACATTTATTGAAAGACTGTTGATGCCTTGCCAATCTGGCATTTTTTTTTTAGGTTGTCCTCAGGAACATCGTCACAGGATTCATTTTGAGGAGAATTTTTTTTTTATTTTTTTTTTTTTATAATTATTATGCAAGTAAAGAATGTGACAATGTTTACATGTGCCAAATACAGAATCCCATGGACCAAACATATATAAGTAAAAAAACATAGGCTAAGTAAAGAAGGTGACAATATTTACATGTGCCAAATACAGTGGTGTATAAAGTACCTGAAAACCATACTCAAGTAAAAGTACAGATATCTTACCAAAAAATGAATTGGTAGAAGTTGAAGTCACCGTTTAGAATATTACTTGAGTAAAAGTCTTAAAGTATGTGATTTTTATTGTGCTTAAGTACGAAAAATATTTTTAAAATCTTAAACGTACTTAAATATTGAAAGTAAAAGTACAAGTAAATGCAAAATGGAAAAGAAGCAAATAAATATATATAAAAAATATTCATACAGCTTAAGTAGCAAGATTGTGTTCAGTTTTAACTCTTTCTTCCATTTTGTATTTTTGGGTAAGAGTAAAAAGAACTTCATCCGGTACTTAGTGTCTTTCATTCCAATATAAGAAAACATTTCTGGAATCTGCATCTGAAATAGCATTTAGATGTATTTACACAGTTTATGTATCTCAGAGGGGACATGGATGCATTTAAACTGCAGTTACAGATGCATAAATAGGCCTAATGTTTTGTTTTTAACATAAAACGTTGAATACTGATATCTGAAATCATTTAAAACATGAAAAAAAATAGTCGAAATGTGAAATTAAAACCGCCAGTAGGTGACAGCAAGTGACTGTTAATGAGTGAGTCATTGAGATTCAACCGATTCATTCAAACGACTGATTCATTCAGAAACAAAGCATTTGACGGTGTTAATGAGTGAATCACTGAATCACTTATTCAACCGATTCATTCAAAAAGCTGATTCATTCAATAAGTAAACACCGTCCATTGCTCAGAGACGCAAAACAGTGCTGTGATCTTTGTTTGGAACTATTTTCGTTGGCAAAATTGAGCAAAAACAAGCAATATTATGTCTAAAATGTAAGTCACTTATTTCTTGTATAAAATGTTTATTAAATCTGTTCATGCTGATATCTGCAGAAAAACAGTATTCTTTGTGTGATATAGATAGATATAGAAGTTAACTATATTAAATTATATAAATATAAAAAACATACAGAAGCATTTTTGCCGTCTACAATTTAGAATGTCTGGAATTTTGAGTTTTAATAGACTTCTAAATAAACGTGCTTGCACTCTTGTGTGTGATTTGGTGATATAGCCTACTTGAAAATGTCAGATCGCACATCATTACAACAACACTTACCATTATCGCAGACGATGCTGTATTGCACACCCCAGACTCGACTTCAGTGGAAAATGAAATCATCTGCGGTTGTGCGTGCACTTGTTTGCATGAGCAAAGGTGTTTTTAGGAGTCTAACTTTCAAACGCCAGACCACTGATTCATCAAACCTGCTTTCTTGCCGTCTGTATTTTGTAGTAAGTAACGAATATGTTTCGGGGAAATGTATCGGAGGAAAAATATACATTTTAATTAGGAAATGTAGTGGAGTAAAAGTAAAAGTTGGCTGAAATATAAAAACTCAAGTGCAGAGACTCCCAAAAAATACTTAAGTACTGTAACGAAATATTATTACTTCGTTACAATACACCACTGGCCAAATATAGAATCACATGGACAAACAAAAATATATACTGATAGCCAACATTACAAGTCCGTTCTGATTAGCTCCTGTATTTGCATTCATATGTCTGTGAGCATGCGTGTGTGTGTGTCTGTCATTGTGTCTAGGGGTGGGGGAGGAATCATACAACTGAAATAGTATATTAACAGATCAATAACAGACAGAGATGGGCACAAATACATCAAAATGTATTTAAAATAAAAAATACTAAATACTGTGTGGAAAAATGTATTTAAATACAAATACAAAATACAGTGTGGAAAAATGTATTTAAATACAAATACAAAATACAGTGTGGAAAAATGTATTTAAATACAAATACAGTATTTTGTATTTTGAAAATACATGTGAAATTGGCCATCCAGTGAAGTAACACTATCAAGACCTGTTTACACCAAGAACGATAATTATAAAGATAATTATATTAGTGTATTCTAAGTATACAATGCAGTTGTGTCATCTGTCACTTTAAATGCTCAAGCTCTTTAAAGCAGAAATGATTCCAAATAGCTGTCAATGTTTTTATCATTCATCATTTTTTGTGCTGTTTTGGTTTTAGTTGTGGTGTGCTATCTGCTATTCACTTAGATTTAGGATGTGCTCACACTAGGGGATCTGTGTTTGAGCGCGATTGACCCCCAAAGATATATACATATCTCTTTATTATTAGCATTATTGTTATCTTTGTCTTGGGGTACACACACACACAGAGAAAGCTGCTTATTATTAATTTATCCATGTTTCTTTATCACTCTGATGTGTCAATAGCTCCTGTCCACTAAAAGCTCCACAGATATATTTGCATACCATGACGATATATAAATGATATAAAGTTCAATCGATTTACACTTTATATAATCGCCGACATATATATTGTCATATTGCCATAGCAAGCAGTAATGATTAAAGTTTAATGAAGACATTTAACTAGCTAGTTGATAAAACAAAAATCTGAAAAAAAAAAAAAAACTAACAATACTGACTAGTGCTAATGTTCCCCTTGCTAGTGCTCTTTTTTTCCCCTTCACGCTATTGCAAACTAAATGCAAATCTGAATGGTTTTCCATTTTAACCTTAATAAAGTTTAAAGTCTAAAGTACAACCGGCCATGACATCCTCACCTTATCTTATGCTGCCTTCACAGGCTATCCCAATTGTTTATTTTTATTTATTTATTTATTTATTTTTTTATTTTTTATTTTTTTGTAAATATGATTTTCTAGTTGCAAATTGGACATGAATGCCTTTGTCATATTTTCTACTTTATAATTTTTATATCCAAGTTTCTGAGTTGTGCAGGCCATAAACTTTAAATATGGTGGAGGGGAAAACATTTGCTGCTGGGAGATGTATGCTTTTATTTTCACAGAATCAAGATCACCTTATTTTAATGTTAAAGCCATGCACATAGTAGTGCAATAACCATTTCAAGCATTTTGTATGTTTATACACAGCATGTATTTGACTGAAAATCCAGAATCATCAACAAGCTAACTATAAAGATCTGTGAATGTTTATATAGTTGTCAACGAATGGGATGCTACATTTTATTAAAAATTAAATATCTTAAATAGCTATGAATTTAAGGCTTTAATAAGATTTTCCCAGGAAACCTGGTGTCCTCCACGATTCCTATTCTTTCCAACAGCAAAGCTCTTGAATGCGACAAGCTTGTAATCAGGACTTCTGAAATTTGAAGTAGGAAATTTTGATAGCACACAAAGGCAGTATTATTTCCTTAGAGGAGTCCAGAAAATTTCATTACCCAATTCTAGATGGAGTCATACAGCTGCAGCTCACATGCATGAAAGTGGCATGTGTGAACTAGTTGATACAGGAAACCAGCAGTCTAATAAAGAGGTTGATTGGCAAAAAGTATTTTATGTATTTTGAAAATACAAAAATACTAAGATTAAATGTATTTAAATACAAAATACATTTGATTTTTTTCAAAGGTATTTAAATACAAAATACAAAATAGTATTTTGTATTTCAAACACGTATTTTAAATACATGTATTTGAAATACTGCCCATCCCTGATAACAGATATAAGTAGTATAACTTATAAAAAGAAATAAAAGCAGACAACAAATGTTATTAGCAACAATAATAATAATAATAATAATAATAATAATAATAATGATTTAATTAAGATTGGGAAAGGGTTGAGGACAATGAAGAGGGCAAGTAATAATAATAATAATATTAATAATAATAGTATTAAATTATAAATTAATAAATGTTTAATTGGGGGGGTTGCTTCTGATCACCCCCCCCCCCCCCCCCCCCCCCCCCCCCCCCAATCTCCCTAACCACCAGCCATCCCTATATATCTATTTTTTATTTATTTATTATTTAATCATTTAATCATGTTTTTAATGTGTAGATGTGTATATGTCTCGGCTAGTTTGTGATGCATTAAAACAGTGAGGCGTATGGTGCAGCCCAGGCCAGAGACCCAGCCCACCCACATGGCACACTTACCCTGTATACGTGTTTTTTTTGTTGTTTTTTTCTTCTCCCTTCCCCTTTGCCTCCTTATATATATAATGCCAGTCCGGCATTTGACGTCTATCTCTGCATCTCAGTCTCGTCCAATAGTGCTGCCAAGGTATGTAAACTTATCAACTTCTTTAATGTTTCATTCATCAACCTTAACCGGTATGCATGACTTTGGACTTTTCGGCACTAATGCGTAATCTGACCTTCGCTGCTGCTTTATGTAAGCTTGATGTTATTTCTTGTAAGTGGTAACCATTTTCAGTGAGCAGAGCAATATCATCCGCAAAATTGAGATCAGTGAGGCGGTTCTGTCCATCCCAATCAATGCCTGCATTTGGCCTTGCCATAGCCTTCCTCATAACAAAATCAAGCGCCACCATGAATAGGAATGGCGACAAGATGCATCCTTGTCTGGCGCCAGTCTCAATGGCAAAAAAGTCAGTGTGACCTGTATCTTTCCTGACACAGCAGCTGGAATTGTTATACAAGGACTGGAAGACAGCTATGAATTTCTTTGGCACGTCATACAGTTGTAAAATATTCCATAAGGAATCATGATGGACACTATCAAAGGCTTTCCTGAAATCGATAAAATTGATGGAAAGTGGATGCTTATACTCCAGGCATTGTTCAATGATGTTACGTAAAGTGAATATTTGCTCGCTACATGAGCTTCCTTTCCAGAAGCCAGCCTGTTCTTCTCGGAGGCGTTTGTCAATGGCTGCCTGCAATTGTCTTAGGAGAACTGTGGAAAACACTTTTCCCAGTACTGACAGGAGGGATATGCCATGCCAGTTTGTACATTTCATTTTATTCCCTTTCTTTGGTAGTTTAATGATGGTACCCTTTTGCCAGTCTTCAGGGACAGCTTGCATTCGCCAGCACACATTAATGAGATCTATTAGTTTCGCTACTACAATGGGACCACCATACTTCAGAAGATCTGCATGAATTTTATCCAAGCCAGCTGCCTTATTTGATTTCTGCATCTTAATGGCATTTTGGACTTCTTTAGCAGTTATATTACCTTGTAACACAAGCTCCTCCTGCGCTTCCTCCTGACCAAAGCCATAGGTGTTTAAGGGAAGCGGCTGATGTAATGTTTCTCGTAAGTATTCAACCCATCTGTCATTCTGGAGCAACTTTCCATTCTTGTCTTTGATTGGAACGGAGGAACTCCTCCAGGCTCCTGATAGGTCTTATCATTTCGATCCGCAGCCACCTGGGCTTCTTTGCATTTCTTCTCCAACCAGTCTTTCTTATCTCGCCTACAGCTCTGTTTCACAGCCCGGTCAAGGTCAGCATATGCACGTGATGCCATTTTCATAACTCAACCTCTTGGGCTTGATCCCGTTTCTTTTTGGCCTTCCTTAGGTCAATCAGGGCCCATGATCTATCCTGGATCCATTCTTCCTTCCACCTTCCTCTCCTTCGGCCTATCACTTTTTTGTGCACAGGTGGTCAATGTTTTCTTGAAGTCATTCCATTTCGACTGTATCTCTAAAGCCTGGAATCGATTGGAAAGTTGAAGACATCTGCAATGTTTTGGTCTTTAAATTTTTCAATTGAAAATGGTTGGACAAATGGTTCTGCCACGTGGAAGGCCCTCACATCCCCCAAAGCTGTCCTCCAACGTCAACTAATGCAAACATGGTCAATCTCATTAAATGTGAGTCCATTTGGTGAGCGCCATGTCATCTTATGAATCAACATATGTTGGAAAAAGGTATTTCCTATGTAAAGGTTGTTATATATGCAAATCGACATCAACCGTTCACCATTATCCGACAGGCATTTCGAGGATGCGAAAGGGCCAGTGATGTCTTTGAAACCCTGGCAGTCGTGGTTGAACTGGGCATTCATGTCGCCAATAACAATTTTGAGATCATGTCTCGGTGTTTCATCAGTCACGGTCTGTAGCACATCGTAGAACTCATCCTTTTCAGCATCATTTGCTTCCTCGGTTGGTGCGTAAACCTGAATGACTATTGTCCGTATATGGGCCGATGCAAAACGGGCTTCCACGCAACCAAAGTGTGTATTGCTTGTTTCACGAGGACCTGTCCAACCCCGCGGATGTGTTTTTTGTTGTTACAGGAGTACAATCTTCTTTCCATCGCTTGTCATTTCACCACTCCCTGTCCAATGAACTTCACTAATGCCCAGCAAATCCAATCGATGTTATTCAGATTCCTTAAGTAACCGATTTAATCAGCCACTTTTATGAAGTGTGCCTCCGTTCCTAGTTCCCATTCGGGTGGTCTTCTTTGCAGTAAATGTCGTATCCGTCATGAGGCGCTGGACTCCACAATGGTTTGGTCAAACACCTTCATATTAGGATAGGATCTAGATAGATCCGAGGTCCTCCATCCAATTTCGTTCAATGTATTTTCTCTTGTCGTTTCTGTAGCAGATTTGTTTTTTACAGGGACGGGTTGCTAGCCTGACGCCCAACCCTCCTCCTTTCGCATCCGGGCTTGGGACTGGCAATGGCGGAGTTAAAAGCATATCAGGCAACATGAATTTAATACCCATGGCTCCTGACGATATATTGAGGACTTAAGAAGCTAAATAACTGGTCTGTGCAAGAAACTGAACATTGCAGCATTATTACCTGTAATCCATAGGCGGTTTGGAGTGATGTCCAATTCGTGAACAAATAATTCTTTTGAACTGGTTCTGAACAAGTTGAACCATATATATTGTCATGAGACAAGGGTATTAATTTTGAGTTCCGCTGACCTGCATATTATGAATCACGAAGGACCATGGTTTCAGCTAAAAATCTTCTTTACTGTTCTACTGAAGAAAGAAAGTCACCCACAGCTTGGATGGCCTGAGATTGAGTAAATTAAATGGTCAGTTCACTTCCAGAATAAAAATTTCCTGATAATTTACTCACCCCCGTGTCATCCAAGATATTCGTGTCTTTCTTTCTTCAGTCGAAAAGAAATTAAGGAGAAAAGTTTTGAGGAAAATATTCCAGGATTTTTCACTATATAGTGGACTTGAACAGTGGCCAATGGGTTGAAGGTCCAAATTGCAGCCTCAAATGGCTCTACATGATCCCAGCTGAGGAATAAGGATTTTATCTAGCAAAACGATCAGTCGTTTTCTAAAAAAATAAAAATGTATATACATTTTAACTACAAATGCTCATCTTGCATTAGCTCTGCAATGCGCGTCCACGACTTCACGCATTACGTAATCACATTGGAAAAGTCATGCGCAGTTAGTTCTTTGTCTGTGTCCTTCGGTTCAAAAAGGTAGGATAGGGCGAAAAACTCCAACTCATTTTCTCCTCCAACTTCAAATTTGTACAACGACATTGTTTTTTTGTTTTTTTTAAAGTTCTCGTTATGAGCTTTTATGCCTTTATAGGATAGGACAGTAGAGACCAGACAAGAAAGCACTGAGTGGAGAGAGAGGGGGGTGGGACCGGCAAAGGACCTTGAGGCAGGAATCAAACTTGGGTCGCCGCGAGCACAGTTGCGCTATATGTCGGCGAACTAGCCACGAGTCTATCAGCGCCAACCTGACATGGTTGTTTTTTTGTAAAGGGTGTTTGAATTTCTTTGCACGTTCCCTTTGTAAACACTGGGTTGGTACTTCCACCTACATCACGTGTGACTTTTCCAACATGATTACATAATGCGTGAAGTCGTGGACGTGCATCGCAGAGCTAGTGCAAGTATTTGTGGTTAAAAAGTATATAAATTTGTATTTTTCTTAGAAAATCACCAATCATTTCACTAGACAAGACCCTTATTCTTCGGCTGGGATCGTTTAGAGCCCTTTAAAGCTGCATTGAAACTGCAATTTGAACCTTCAACCCGTTGGCCACAATTGAAGTCCAACTATATGGAGAAAAATCCTGGAATGTTTTCCTCAAAAACCTTAATTACTTTTCGACTGAAGAAAAGAAGACATGAACATCTTGGATGAAATGGTGGTGAGTAAATTATCAGGAAATATTTATTCTGGAAGTGAACTAATCCTTTAACAGCAAATTTTCATTTTTGGGTGAACTATCCCTTTAAGACATTTTCTGCCTTGTTTCACATAAAATGTCTTGAGTTCAAAAACAGCGAGAACAGAATGTAACAGGACAGCTTTAAAAGCTTTTAAAAACATTAAAGCTAAAAAACACCAGTTACAAAATAGTCTAGATCAGGGGTCATCAAATTTGATCCTGGAGGGCCTGTGTCCTGCAGAGTTTAGCTCCAGCTTGCCTCAACACACCTCCCTGGAAGTTTCAAGTATACCTAGTAAGACACTGATTAGCTGCTTCAAGTGTGTTTGATTAGGGTTGGAGATAAACTCTGCAGGACACCGGCCTTCCAGGACCGTGTCTGGTGACCCCTGGTCTAGATCAACTAGTTGACTTGTCTGAAATGACCTTGTCTGAGTCTCGATGCTCTGTATTGCTTCATCAGCTGCTGCGCTCGTGGAGGTTTGAACATCAGGCTGTTAATCCATCAAAGGAGTATCTAAAAGAGCTTGGTGTGACTTGAACTGAGATTCTTTCTCAGGGCGATGATCCTGACAATCAGTGCCAGCTGCCCTCCCATGTGCCCATGGCAATATTTCCCATTCCTTTTATTCGGCGGAGGAGAGAAGTTTCTTTCTGCTATCCGAGATTAATAAACACTGTGAGAGGGAGGATATGTGGCGACAGTTTCTTTTAGTTGCACTTGCTCATGAAATGAACCAGACGTTTAGTCTTTCTGGAATCATTTGCTTCATTCCAACACTGCTGCAAATGTAAGTTTGTTCCAGAAGGTAGGTAGAGTAATCAGAGTTTCCTGTGCATTTTACACACTATTTTGGGTAACATTTTCTATGAAGCCCATATTTATAATACATTATAAGGGTGTTTTTAAGGCATTATAATGAATGCATAATGCATCATTAAAAACCTTATGTTATATTGTCTTATGAATATTCATAAGAACGGTTTTAATGTATTATAATATTTACTTATTAGTGGTTATAGCTTTTAAGAGTATGATGTTTTATAACACACAGTGAACATGTTGCATCCACTTAAGTTACAATGGATTAAATTTTGCATAGTTATAATGTATTATAAATCTCATATCTTGCCATCTTTCTTATGCTACTTTACTTAAAGCCATCAATGACCACTTATAAGTATAGTAATAATAATAGTAATAATTTTTTTCTCTCAAACAGCCATAAGATCAGATATCAGATCAGATGAATGTGTAATATGACACATTTGCTTTGAACTATTATTATTTAATATCAGTTTGATTATTTTGATGGTAACCTTTAGACAGCTGTTGATACGTAACTCTGCAACTACATGTCAACTAGCAGTCAGTGGAGTATTAGTAGTACAGTAGTGGTCAGAATTATTGGCACCCTTGGTAAATATGATCAAAGAAGGCTGTGAAAATTAATCTGCATTGTTAATCCTTTTGATGTTTTATTTGAAAAAAAAATCACAAAAATCTAGCCTTTCATTGGATAATAATAATTTAAAATGGGGGGAAATATCATTATGAAATATATGTTTTTCTCAAATACACATTGGACGCAATTATTGGTACCCCTAGAAGTTCTTATGAGTAAAATATCTCTGAAGTATATTCCCATTCATATTCACAATTTTGCGCACTCCATGGTGATTATGATGGCTTCCTGTTTCACAGAAATATAAATAGGAGGGAAAACAAAACCAAAATTCCCTTAATCATCCATCACAATGAGAAAAACCAAAGAATATATTTCTGATGTGCAGCAAAAGATAATTGAGCTTCACAAATTAGTGAAGTGGCTTTAAGAAAAGAGCTAGAGCAGTGAAAATTCCCATTTCCACCATCAGGGCAATAATTAAGAATTTCCAATCAACATAAAATGTTACGAAACTGCCTGGAAGAGGACGTGTGTCTATATCGTCCTAATGCACGGTGAGAAGGAGAGTTTGAGTGGCTAAAGACTCTCCAAGGACCACAGCTGGAGAATTGCAGAAAATAGTTCAGTCTCGGGGTCAGAAAACCTTAAAAAAAAATTGTCAAACAGCACCTACATCACCACATGTTGTTTGGGAGAGTTTCAAGAAAAATTCTCCTAGCTCATCCAAAAACAAACTCCAGCATATTCAGTTATCAGACACGACTGGAACTTCAAACGGGACTGGCTTCTATGGTCAGATGAAACTAAAAAATGAGTTTTTTCGCTGCAAACACTCAAGATGGGTTTGGTGAACACAGGGAAAAAAGTACCTCATGTGTACAATGAAATATACTGCTGTATTTTTGATGTTGTGGGTCTATATTTCTGCTGGAGGTCCTGGACATCTTGTTTAGACACATGGCATCATGGATTCTATCAAATACCAACAGATAAAAAAATCAATACGTGACTGACGCTGTTAGAAATCTTATAATGGGCCATGTTTGGATCCTCCAACCGTACAATAATTCAAACACAAACCTCAAAAACAACACAAAAATGGGTCACTGAGCACAAAAGCAAGCTTCTGCTATGGCCATTCCAGTCCTCTGACCTGAACCCTATAGAAAATGAGTGAGGTGAACTGAAGAGAAGAAGCACCAACGTGGAGCTGGGCATCTAAAGGGTCTGGAGTGATTCTGGATGAAGGAATGGTCTCTGATCTCTTGTCAGGTGTTCTTTAACCTCATCAGGCATTATAGAAGAAAATTTAGAGCCTTTTAACTGGCAAATGGAGGTTTCAAAAAGTATTGAATAAAAGGGTGCCGTTAATTGTGGCCAATGTGTATTAAAGAAAAACATTTATTTCATAATATTTCTCCCCATTTTAAATTCTTATTATCCAATGAAAGGCTAGATTTTTGTGATTTTTTTTTTTTTAAAAATAAAAGATCAAAAGGATTAACAATGCAGATTAATTTTCACAGCCTTCTTTGATCATATTTACCAAGGGTGCCAATAATTCTGACCACTACTGTACTACTAATACTCCACTGACTGCTAGTTGACATGTAGTTGCAGAGTTACTTATTCAACAGCTGTCTAAAGGGTACCATCAAAATAATCAAACTGATATTAAAATAAAAATAGTTCAAAGCAAATGTGTCATATTACACATTCATCTGATCTGATATCTGATCTTATGGCTGTTTGAGAAAAAAAAAATTATTACTATTATTATTACTATACTTATAAATGGTCATTGATGGCTTTAAGTAAAGTAGCATAAGAAAGATGGCAAGATATGAGATTTATAATACATTATAACTATGAGAAATTTAATCCATTGTAACTTAAGTGGATGCAACATGTTCATCCACTTGTTATAAATCATCATACTCTTAAAAGCTATAACCACTAATAAGTAAATATTATAATACATTAAAACTGTTCTTATGAATATTCATAAGACGATATAACATATTATAAGTTTTTTTTTTTATAATGGATTATGCATTCATTATAATGCCTTAAAAATACCCTTATAATGTATTATAAATATGGGCTTCATAGAAGGTGTTACCCTATTTTGTATGACTCATGTGTGAGCATTATTACTGATATAAATGGTTTAGCAAAAAATATTTCTATTAAAAAAAGAAAACGTTGAGTTACAGATAATGGGGAAAAGATGCTACATGCAAATAATTAAAACCTAGTCATGCATAGTTGACCTATGATGGCAAATTAAATATGCATGTTGATTTTTAAAAGGGAGAAAGAATGCTTTTCATATTATTTGTAGTTCCAAAATACTTATACTTAGTACAACTTTAGTTCCAAAATACAGATACTATTTTCAAGTATTTTTTTTCTCCCAAGTTGATATGCACCATTGTTTTGGCTTCCTAATCTGTCCCATGTTCATCAAGCAGTTTTAATTCATGCCGTTAGTGGCCTCACTGTACTGAATCAGAGAATCACACAGATTAAATTGAACCCATCCTGAGTTTCACCCAGCTACTCTACAGGATTTAAAGCTGATCTCTAAGAGATGTGAAATAACAACATGCTACCAACACAGGCTCATTCCTGACCTCCCATCTGTCAGTGTAGTCACAATTACATTTTTTTTTTTTTTTTGTACATCTCAGTTCTTTGAAATTTCAATGAGATGAATATGATATCTCGTGTTTTTTTTAATTTTTTTTTTTTTTTTTTTTTGGCTTAACCTTAATCCCTGCTCACACACTATTTGTCCTGGACAGGAGAGAAAATGAACACAGACCAGCCGTGTGTCCACCCTCAAGACCAAAGATAAACATAATTCAGAACCATTTGTTTCCACATGCTGTTCCACACACTTACTCTTGTGTTGTGCAGTGAGATGGAAAATTGTGTTTTGAGTATAAGCAATACACGCTCAGAAGTGAGTCCAAAAAGGTTTTTTTTTTTTTTTTTGTAGGTATGTAAATTGTTTAACAAAACTATTAAATTCAAAACCATTGGATTACAGACAATAAGGGGAAAAAATGAAAATAGTAAATGCAAAATAAAAATATAGCCATACGTAGTTGATTTAGGATAGCAAAATATATGTTTTCTAATTTTTGAAAAGGTAAGGAAAATGCTCATCATAATTTTAATATATTGTGGTGTTTATTTTCAGGATTTTATTATTTATATTTTCATATTTTTTAAATTGTCACCTTTTTTGCTCAATGATTAACTTTGGTCCTGTGCTGAGTTGCATATTGGGTCAAATGTAGAATCAGTGTCCTGAAGCAAAGCCAGCTGAGAACTGCTGATTTAGACAATAGGGACATTTAATATTGGTTTTAAACAGCTTACATAAAAAAAAAAAACTGGCTGACTGGGGTCTTTCTTGGGCCAAGGTTTATCTTGGATGGAGAGCGTTGGGTGATGCATGTGCCTGTTCACAGTTTCAGCCACAAATAAATAACTTTTGAAAGTTGATCCTGGAACATCCAGAAACCCCATTTAAACCATAAAAGAGTTTAGTTTGAGATATGCAACACACAAAAAGAGTTTATTTTAATGATTTCATAAGTGCCCATAAAGCTGTTCTAAACTTTACAGTTTAGTTGTGTTGGGTATATACAATAGTTCAGAAGTTTAAGATTGGAAAGTTTTTTTTTAATGTTATTGAAAGAAGTCTCTTATGCACACCAGGCTGCATTTATTTGAAAAAAAAAATTAAATAAAAATTAAAAAATAAAACCGTAATATTGTGCTATATTCAAAGCTGAATTCATTACTCCAGTCTTCAGTATTCATGATCCATCAGAAGTCATTCTAATTTGCTGATTTGCTGCTCAAGAAACATTTCTTTTTATTATCCATGTTGAAAACAGTGTAGCTGCTTGTGGAAATTGATACATTTTTACGTTAGGATACGTTAGGATGCATCAGGATTCTTTGAATAGAAAGTTCAAAAGAATAGCATTTATTTGAAATAGAAAACTTGTGTAACATTATAAATGTCTTTACTGTCATGTCTGATCAATTTAATGCATTCATGATGAAGAAAAGTATATATATTTTTTTTAAATCATATTGATCACAAACTTTTGAATGGTAGTATACAGTATATTTGTATATCATTCGACAGCTTTTACTGCTTTTAAAGGGTCTCAACTGCCCTGTAATGCTGTTTATAAATCAGCATCAGTCTCCAAGAGAAGGGAGGTAAAAAAGAGACATTGAGTTTTCCTCTGTTTCTAGCATTTAGAATTTTACAAGATTTAGGAGGTTATCTTTTCATGCAGAGCGCAATGCTTTTATTCCAGCCTCAAGTGTGGGAATCGCCAAAACCATTAGGGTTTGTCTGTTTTTCTCATTAGCTCAGTAAAGTGATAAAGCACTGCCGTTAGTGCTTGAGTCCTTTCAAAGTGAATGTAAGCCTGATCATGCATAGTTTTTGTTACATGATGTTCTCTACACAGCAAATGTAAAAGAGTGAGTTTAACTCCCTCAGAGTTAAAATTAACACTTACCCAGAGTATATATGGGAATCACTCCTAAAGTGTTAAATTAACACTTTTGAAAGAGTTAACATTTTTAACACTCTGACAGTGTTAACAAACTCTTAAAATGTAAAATATTAACACCAGAATTGATAATGAGAACACCAAAGTTGGTGATGAAAGTTAACACTTATGGATTAACTGGTCAACACTGCACCAGTGTTCAGGTGAAAATATTAAAAAATAAACTCACAAAACAATACACGTTTACATTTATTTTATTGAAACATTGTAAATCTTTTTCCCTGCACCAAAATGTCTTCACACTCAACGTTTTCAATACATGTAAAGAACATGTTCTTACAACAATTAAACATCATAATGTAGAAGCAAATCAGTGCAAAGACACAAAAACATTCTTATTTGGTCCATATGTACTCTTAATGTCATAAGGTTTATAATGCTGACATTTAGGAGGTTAAACAACAGCATTCCATTCATTACCATAAAAGCTGAATGCATGTTAATGCTCACTAATCAAAGTCTGTGCTGGTGTTTGGACCTCCTTGGAGAGAATAGTCTCATTCTTTTTTTCAGCACGATGAGATGCGTTTCTCTGCAGTTTTCAGCCAAGCAAGATATCCACTCCTATTTGCAGCATCACAAAACTGCGCCTGTAAAATTGAAAAATAAATAAATATAAAAACAAAACCAAAACAGGATCATTTCACATCCATTTATCAAAACTATTATCAGGTGAAATGTCAGAGACAAGTATGAATTGCAATACAAGAAGTTCACCCAAAACTGAAACTTCTGTCATTATTTATTTTTCCTCATGTGGTTCCAAACCTGTATGACGTTCTGTCTTCTGAGGAACACAAAAGGTTATATTTTGAATAATCTACAGAAAAAATACATGGGACCACTCTGATCCTTTTGCATCTTTTTTAAAAGCTTGATATTAATTGGCATATAGTGACATAAGGACAAGCAGGTCCGAAAAAGAAAGAAGGGCATACTGCATTAGAACAACACAAGGGTGAGTAAATAATAACTTAAAGGGTTAGTTCACCTGAAAATTAAAATTACCCCATGATTTACTCAGTTGCAAGTTATCCTAGGTGTATATGACTTTCTTCTTTCAGACAAATCCAATCGGAGTGATATTAAAAAATTTCCTGGCTAATCCAAACTTTATAATGGCAGTGGGTGGGTGTTTCTGTTCAACAGTCCAAAAGAATTGCAATAAAGTGCATCCATCCATAATAAAACATGCCTCACACGGCTCTGAGGGGTGAATAAAGGCTTCCTGTAGCGAATCCATGTGTTTTTGTAAGAAAAATATCCATATTTATAAACGTTTTATACTTTTCTCTAGCTTGCGCTAAATGTTGTACGTGTAAGGCCTTCCGGGCGGATGACGCAGGACGTCGGTGTAGTGCATGCACCGGTGAGAAGTGATGAACGCGGAAGAGCAGAGGAGAGAACAAAAACAAACGAATCATGAATTAGAAATACAAAACAAGGATTTGTAAAGAGAAATGTCAGAGGATTTCGATGTAAGCCAATAAGAGAGTGGTTTTTCTTTGCTAAAGTAAGGAAAATTTGCTTCCTTCGCTCCTGTAAACAAACGTTGGTTCTCGCGAGACTAACATATGTCACTGGAGCCAAAACTTCACTAAAGTCCTACGTTATCCACCCGGAACGGTTTGCGCACACGACAGTTAGCGCAAGCTAGAGGAAAGTGTTTGTTTTAAATATGGATATTTTTCTTACAAAAACGCATTGATCCGCTACAGGAGGCATTTATTCACCCCCGTAGCCGTATGAGGCACTGTTTATTATGGATGGATGCACTTTATTGCACTTCTTTTGGACTGTTGAACAGCAACACCCACCCACTGCTATTATAAATCCCGGAAGTGCCAGGATAATTTTTAATAAAACTCAGATTGGATTCATCTGAAAGAAGAAAGTCATCTAGGATGCCTTGAGGGTGAGTAAAACATAATTTTAATTTTTGGATGAACTAACCGTTTAATTTTCATTTTTGGGTGAACTATCCCTTTAAGGAAAAGCATTTAATTCACTGTAAATGTATTTTGTAAAAACAAAGTCAGTCTTACTAGAAAATGAGTCTTCTAACGACAATTACAAGTGCATACTGATCTCTCTGCATTGAGGTTGGATGACTCCTATCAAAATTAATGCACATAAATGGGACAGCACATAAATAAATGACAGTCCAAGCATATCAAAAACTTACAGTTGATATTTATTTTTTAGAAAGAAATCAGACACTTTATTATTATTATTTTTTTAATTTTTAATTTTTTTTTTAAATAAACATGACAATCAATAATCTTAAAATGTGCAATTGTGGCTTACCCATGTATTGGTGGCTTCATACTCTTCAAGCACATCATCTCCTTTTGATTTTTCTGTTAAGCCAGCATGAACCATCTGTAACAATATTAAAGAACTAGTTTACTTAAAATTAAACTAAACACACAAAAAATTAAAAATTAAACAATTTAATGCTTAAAGATTCACTCAGTATAAAGAGTTTGAGTTTACTGAAAGTGATATTTTCAAATTAATTCAATGAAAACAGCACTCAAATCCAATATAAGGACACATCAGCATCATGAAAACTCAATTCATGCTTAATGAAATCACAAAAATTGGTCATGAGACACACAAGAACAAATGACTTATATTGCCATCTAGATTTGAGCAGTTTACAGTGGTTTGATTTGACAAAATGACGTTGCAATATACATACTGTTATAAATGAGGTAAAACACTTTTGGCGTTTCCCTTCAAATTCAAATGTCATCTGTGAGAAACGTTTCTGATCGTTTAGGCGCGCACATCTATAGATACTGTCATAAAGTAATATTATTTTATAAAATACATATCGTAAATGAAGTAAAACACTTACTTTTGGTTAAATCCAACTTCCTCATCTGCTCCGGAGCATCATGATCGAAAATATCTCTGAGAAAAAGTTTAAGAGGGCACAGCAGATAAATATCACTATAAATCAATATGATGTTATAAAATACATATTTTAAATGAGGTAAAACGCTTACTTCAGGTGTTTCTGTTAAAAGCGACCTCCGCGTCTGGTTCGGCTCGTTTAGGTGCGCGCAGCAAATAAATATCGTAATAAAGTAATATTATCTTATAAAATACATATAATAAATGAGGTAAAACACTTACTTTCGGTGTTTTCCTTGTTTAAACCAACTTCCCTGTCTGCTCGCACCGCGAGAGAAAGAAAATATCTCTCTGAGGAAAAGTTTAGGAGAGCACAGCACGTAAGTATCGCTATAAATTAATATGATGTTATAAAATACATATTTTAAATGAGATAAAAACACTTACTTTCGGATTTTCCCTTTTAGAAAAGTCCTCGTCTGTTCCGCATTGCGAGTGAAAGGAAATGCCATTGATAAAAGTTTAGGCGCACACAACACATTAATATCATTATAAAACGATATGATATTACAAAACACACTTTGTGAGTAAGATTAAACACTTTATTTCGCTGTTTTCAGTCCTAATATGCTCCGCATTGCGAGCAAAAAAAATGGCGTCTGTGAAAAATATTTCAGACGGATTAGGCGCGCACAAGAGAAAATGTCCCGGATGTGACTAATAACACTCAGCAGTGTTAATGAGGGTAATTCTCCGTATTGACTCCGGCCAGAGGGTGCTGTTCACACTAGCTAGAGTTAATCCTTTAAAATTCAACACCACAACTTTAACTCTTTACTCTAAAAGTCCTTAACACCGGGATTTCAACACTGGAGATTTTACTGTGTACATATCATATGTTAGATTTCGCACTTCACAGTTCTGCAGCAGTGACCCTATTCACTCATTGACAAACAAGCAGAACAAATCTGCATCTAATGCATTAAATTGGATGTAGCAAGTATGAATGAATGCTTCTGAAAACTATTTAATCTGAAAATGACTCATGTTTCATGAATGAGGTCCAGCTACATAGGCAGCTGTCTTCAGACAACATCTTAAATGAAACAATCTCATGGACTGTAAAAATTACCTTAATGTTTTTTTTTTTTTTTTTTTAAGATTTGTTTTTGGCATTTATTATGATAGGACAGATCAGACATAACAGGAAGCGAAGTGGGAGAGAGAAGGGTGAGATCGAGATAGGTCCACAAGCCTAGTATATATTAAAAGTATATATTGGTACCTTTGTAAAAGTTGACCTAGAGACAACTTTTGTACCTTTATTTCTGAGAGTGTTACTGTAAACACCTGCTAATTGGTCAACGGTTCCCTTGCTCTACACAGTGAAAAACTATATATAAATCTAACGTATAAAATCCCACCGTGTCACAGCGATGGATCATTGCCCAACTAAGTATGCTAAGTTTCACATACATAAGTAGTAGTAGTATACTTCATTGTCCTCGAGAGGAAAATTGTTGTGGACTACATGTTGCTGCAGACATACAATAACAAATTATAAGAACAATGATAAAAAAGATAAACTCAAAATAAAATCAAGATAAACTCTTGTTATACAAACGCACCGATACAGGTACAAAAAAATTCTTATATCGATTTAACCTACACATTGGAATTCTATATCTTCTACCAAAGGGAAGTAGTTCATACTGTAAATACAAGAAATGAGTTTGATCACAAATAATCCTCTCTACCTGATTAAGAACACATTCCTCATAAAAATCTTGAAGGTTAAAATGTTCATCATGCCCAACAATTCTCCGTGCTGTCAATAACAGGTGCATCAACTTAGATTTAAACTGTGCTGACAGGTTACCAAACTATACTGTGATACCATACCTAACAATACTTTCTAAAACAGCTTTATGAAAGAGCAGCATAAGATTCTTGTTTACTCCATAGAGACGTAACCTACGTAAGAAATACAATATCTGTTGTAGACGAGTGCAAACACATTCAATGTGTGTTTTCCATGCAAGTGAACTTTCTATGTAAACACCCGAATACTTAAAGGTCTGTGACTGGATAATTTGATGGTTATGTATAACCACTTGACGATGGTCACCTATACATTTTGGGTCAAATACAATCTCTTCCGTTTTCTTTGTATTTATTGTTAGCTCATTTTTATCACACCTGTCAACAATCTGACTTATTTCTGACTGGTAATAGTGCTAATATTATCATGCACATAGAGTAGACTTAGTATGGCTGTGTCATCTGAATATTTAAAAATATGATTTTGTGAATGCCTACCTAAGCATTCATTTGTAAAAAGTGTAAAAAGAATAGGTGAACTGACGCAGCCTTGTGGAACACCTGTACTACTGCTCTTTTGATGTGAAAGAAGATTGTTTACCTTTACACATTGAGTTCTATCTGTTAAAAAAAGAATAATACCACTTAATAATACATGGGTTTACATTCAGCTGCTTCATCTTATCAATTAACAAATGAATGAGGTTGAATTGTGTTAAAAGCAGAGCTAAAATCAATAAACAGTAACTGAGCATAAGCTTTAGGGTCTTCTAAATGCTTCAAAATTAAGTGCATAATGCTGTTAATAGCATCTCCAGTTCCTCTCCCTTGTCTATAGGCAAACTGTAAGTGGTCTAGATTACTAGCAACCTCTGCTTTTAACATAGATACAATACACTTTTCAAAACATTTCATAATCACAGATGTTAATGCAACTGGCCTAAAATCATTGTTTTCTAAAGGCCTAGCTATCTTAGGAACAGGTATAATCAATGTTCTTTTCCACAAACTGGGAACAATACCTAAGTCCAAAGTTTGTTGAAATATAATTCAATTCGATTCAAGTTCAAGTTATTTGTATAGCGCTTTTCACAATACAAATCATTGCAAAGCGCTGTACAGAAAATTAAGTTTCTACAATATATTTAGTAGTAGCTTATCACTGGTGACTATGTCAGTTAATGTACATATGGCAGAAATGTATGGAAAAATCAATTAAAGACGTAATCAAACAGATGATGAACACTATTAACAGCAATTATTATATGTTGAAATCAAACTTATAGCAAGATTTGGTAGCTCTGTATGTTGTTTCAGGGTTGGCATCGTCTGAGGTCCTCTGAGGGGTTGGCATCATCTCTTCTCAGGTGTTCTGGATCCAGACTGAAGCTGGTGTAAATCCTAGTTTCACTGAAAAAAATTATTCATTGAGTTTACTAAATTATTTAAGGTAAGTGGTTGCAATCAATTTATTTTAGCTACATTTAAAAAAACTAATTTATTTGACTAATTTTCAGTATATATTTTTTTAATTAAATGTAGCTAAAATAAATTGTTTGCGACCACTTACCTTAAAAAAATTTAGTAGCATTTTTTTCCAGTGTACAACGGGATGTCAATAGAGACATAACTAGCGTAGCTGCTGTTCCAACCAAGCAAAATAAAATTTTTTAACCCAAGTTAAAGAATAATAATGTGCATTTGATCAGATATAACTGCAGTACAAGATTATGAGATGCATTATTTGAAAGCTTGGCCAAAGAGATGTGTCTTTAATCTAGATTTAAACAGAGAGAGTGTGTCTGAACCCCGAACGTTATCAGGAAGGCTATTCCAGAGTTTGGGAGCCAAGTGTGAAAAAGCTCTACCTCCTTTAGTGGACTTTGCTATCCTAGGTACTACCAAAAGTCCAGAGTTTTGTGACCTTAGGGAGCATGATGGATTGTAGCATGGTAGAAGACTAGTTAGGTACGCAGGAGCTAACCCATTAAGGGCCTTATAGGTAAGTAATAATATTTTGTAACTGATACGGAACTTAATAGGTAGCCAGTGCAGAGACTGTAAAATTGGGGTAATATGATCATATTTTCTTGACCTGGTAAGGATTCTAGCCGCTGCATTTTGGACTACCTGTAGCTTGTTTATTGAAGATGCAGGACAACCAGCTAGCAGTGCATTACAATAGTCCAGTCTAGAGGTCATGAATGCACAAACTAGCTTTTCTGCATCAGAAACAGGTAACATGTTTCGTAGCTTGGTAATGTTTCTAAGATGGAAGAATGCTGTTTTTGTAGCATGGGAAATATGACTTTCAAAAGACAAGTTGCTGTCTAATATAACACCCAGATTTTTGACTGTAGAGGAAGTAACAGTACATCCGTCTAGTTGCAAATTGTCATCCAAGAGATTCTGTGTACTGTTTTTTTGGTCCAATAAGTAATACCTCTGTCTTATCTCAGTTTAATAGGAGAAAATGATTGGTCATCCAATCTTTTACATTTTAACACACTCTGTTAGCTTAGATAATTTAGAAGTTTCATCTTGTCCTGTTGAGACATATAGTTGAGTATCATCAGCATAACAGTGGAAACTAATCCCGTATTTTCTAATAATATTACCAAGGGGCAACATGTATACTGAAAATAGCAGAGGACCTAGGACAGATCCTTGTGGTACTCCATACTTTACTGGTGATAATTGAGATGACTCCCCATTTAAATAAACAAAGTGGTAGCGATCCGACAGGTAGGATCTAAGCCATCTTAAAGCCTGCCCTTGAATACCCGTATAGTTTTGTAATCGATCTATGAGTATGTCATGATCTATGGTGTCGAACGCAGCACTAAGATCAAGTAAAACTAGCAATGAGCTGCAGCTTTGGTCTGACGCAAGAAGCAAATCATTTGTAATTTTAACAAGTGCGGTTTCTGTGCTATGATGGGGCCTGAAACCTGACTGAAATTCTTCATAGAGATAATTTTTTTGCAGGAAGGAGCACAATTGAGCAGACGCAACTTTTTCTAGAATTTTAGACATAAACGGAAGATTTCAAATGGGTCTGTAATTTGCCAGTTCACTAGGATCTAGTTGTGGTTTCTTAATAAGAGGCTTAATAACCGCCAGCTTGAATGGTTTTGGGACATGACCTAAAGATAATGACGAGTTAATAATATTGAGAAGCGGTTCTTCTGCTACAGGTAACAACTCTTTCAGTAATTTAGTGAGTACAGGATCTAATAAACATTTTGTTGGTTTAGATGCAGTGATAAGTTTATTTAGCTCTTCCTGTCCAATAATTGTAAAGCACTGCATTTTTTCTTTGGGTACGATGAATGAAGCTGAAGTATTAGATGCTGTAGAATCTACATTTGTTATTGTATTTCTGATGTTATCTATTTTGTCTGTGAAGAAATTCATCACTACTAAACTGTGAGGGAATATTTAGATTGGGTGGCGTCTGGTTATTTGTTAATCTAGCTACTGTGCTAAATAAAACCTTGGATTGTTTTGGTTATTTTCTATGAGTTTGCGGATATGCTCGGCCCTGGCAGCTTTTAGAGCCTGTCTATAACTGGACATACTGTTTTTCCATGCAATTCTAAAAACTTCCAAGTTAGTTTTTCTCCATTTGTGCTCAAGATTACGAGTTTCTTTCTTGAGAGAATGGGTATTACTGTTGTACCATGGGGCAGTAAATTTTTTTTTTTTTTTACCCTTTTTCAATTTGATGGGCGCAACAGTTTCTAATGTATTAGAGAAGATAGTGCCAGCAGCAAAAGCCAGCATGCCTGTTACAGGTCTCAAAATAGTTGGTACGGGGGCATGTTTACCATGGTGTAGCATCTCCTCTTCTTTTCAAAACACTTTGAAGACGTCTGGGCATCGAGGTTATGAGTTTCTGGAGTTTTAGTGTTGGAATTTGGTCCCATTCTTGCCTGATATAGGTTTCCAGCTGCTGAAGAGTTCATGGTCGTCTTTGATGTATTTTTCGTTTAATGATGCGCCAAATGCTCTCTATAGGTGAAAGATCTGAACTGCAGGCAGGCCAATTCAGCACCCGTACTCTTCTACTACGAAGCCATGCTGTTGTAATAGCTGCAGTATGTGGTTTTGCATTGTCCTGCTGAAATACACGTCATCTGGAGGGGAGCATATGTTGCTCTAAAACCTTTATATACCTTTCAGCATTCATAGTGCCTTCCAAAATATGCAAGCTGCCCATACCGTATGCACTTATGCACCCCCATACCATCAGAGATGCTGGCTTTTGAACTGAATGCTGATGACATGCTGGAAGGTCTCCCTCCTCTTTAGCTCGGAGGACACGGCGTCCGTGATTTACAAGAAGAATGTCAAATTTGGACTCGTCTGACCATAGAACACTTTTCTACTTCGAAACAGTCCATTTTAAATGAGTCTTGACCCACAGGACATGACGGCGCTTCTGGACCATGTTCACATATGGTGAACATGCTCTATCCTTTTTGCATGATAGAACTTTAGTTGGCATCTGCAGATGGCATGGCGGATTGTGTTTACCGACAGTGGTTTCTGTAAGTATTCCTGGGCCCATTTAGTAATGTCAATTACAGAATCATGCCGATGAGTGATGCAGATGGGGATTGTGAATGAACAGCACTCTCTCTGCCTTCGATACCATGACTGAGGTGCCCTTGATCAAGGCACCGAACACCCAATTGCTCCCCGGGCGCTGGAGCAATGGCTGCCCACTGCTCCGGGTGTGTGTTCACGGTGTGTGTGTGTTCACTATTCACTGCTGTGTGTGTGCACTTGGATGGGTTAAATGCAGAGCACCAATTTTGAGTATGGGTCACCATACTTGACAATACGTCACTGACTTTTCACTTTCACTTTCACTGTACTGTAGAGGATGAGATTTACAAAGCCTTTACAATTTGATGTTGAGGAACGTTGTTTTTAAATTATTCCACAATCTTTTTACGCACTCTTTCACAGATTGGAGAGTCTCTTCCCATCTTTACTTTTGAGAGACTCTGCCTCTCTAAGACATCCCTTTCATAGCTAATCATGTTACAGACCTGATGTCAATTAACTTAATTAGTTGCTAGATGTTTTCCCAGCTGAATCTTTTCAAATTTTCTTGCTTTTTCAGCCCTTTGTTGCCCTCGTGCCAACTTTTTTGAGACCCGTAGCAGGCATCAAATTTGAAATGAGCTCATTTAGGCTTTAAGGTGAGTCTGCCATCACCTGGCCCGAACTCAATACACGAGTCGTCAATTGACAGAGCCTGCAGGTCGCCAACTCGCTTAACAGAGACCAACACGAGTAGCAGCACTGTCTTGAGAAAGAGAGAGAGCACGCAATCTTGCTGATTGCATGGGCTCGAATGGGGTCCTGTGAGAGCGTCAAGCACAAGCGCCAAATCCTAAGTGGGCAGGGTGGAAGGGCGAGGAGGATTCAGCCTTCTTGCTCCCTTTAAGAATCGTATGACCAAGTCATTTCTGCCTATTGGGCAATTGTCGACATCCGCATGAAACGCCATTATAGTGGCCACATACACTTTCAATGTGGATGGCGTAAGACCACTATCAAATCGTTCTTGAAGGAAGGCAAGAATTATCCATTTATAAAATCTCCATTTATGGACGGAGCCCTAGCCTCAGAGATGGGGAAGATGAGGAAGCGCATCTGTTACAGGCAAGCTCCGTTGAGCGGCCAGACATGAAGGTTCCATGACTCTGGATTTGGGTGCCATATCATTAACTGAGCTTGAGAGAGGAGGTCTCTCCTCAATGGGATAGTCCACTCCAGCATCTCCACCAGTTCTGGGAACCACAGCTGGTTGGGCCATTTCGGTGCCACTAACAGAACAGATTCCCTCTCCTCTCTGATTTTGCAAAGCATTTCACATTTTCATGAGATCTGGCTACTATCAGAGAACCAGAGAGAGAGAGCGGTTCGAATGTAAATTTATAATTATTGGCATGGCTGGTTCAGTCGACAGAAATACGGGACACATATAATAACTGCTGAAATGTTTGCGGGCAAATCTCAGGTCAGTCTGAGAGCTCATGGTACACACAGTGCGTACAGCCGTACACCTGCAGGCGCCACTGATAACAATCTATCGATAAACACACACCTTGTCCTCTGTTTCTCGCTCTGCGCTGCCACGGTCTGTGGATTGAAAAAGAACACACTGAAAGATGGGGAGGAGCCGATCAAAGTCTGCCACTGTTTTCATATGAAATTTAAAGGGGACTGAGGCGATCACGAGTTCGTGTACAGTTTATGGAGCTAATCATACAATTTTAGGGGGGCTGAGTAGTCATTTTATGGCCAAGTGACGCCCATGCCCCCCACAAAAAAAACCTGTACATTTAACAGTATTTTGCTATGAAATTACAAGTCATATAATAATTGACTGAAAAACTGTAAATTGCATTCAACAGAATTCATCATGTGGATTTTTCTTAAGTATTTTAAATGTGGTTGTCAGTATATTATAAAGATTAAACTGATTTTAGTATCCAATCTAGCATATTAACATTATTTCAGTTATAAATCTATAAATTTTTAAAGGGGTCATCCAATGCCCATTTTCCACAAGTTGATATGATTCTTTAGGGTCTTAATGAAAATTTCTCAATGGTAGTGTAAAACAACACCGTTTTTACCCTGTCAAAAACAGCTCTGTCTAATGCAAGCTGTATTCTTACATGCAGCTTTAAATGCAAATTAGCTCTGCTCACTCCGCCCCTCTCTTCCGAGCCACTCTCTTACCACTTTTCCACCAAGGCAGTTCGAGTGCTGGTTCGGAGCCAGAGCCTAGTTTCAAACCGGTTCTTTGTCTTTCGACACCCAAAGCACCATCTCCGAACCAGGAAAAGCGGTTCGTAAGTAGCACCAAAACATTGCTGGGCAAGAAGTAAGAACCGCTTGCGTCAGGGGCTGGGGGCGGGGTTATCATATCCAACAAGACGAACAGAAACATTTGACCACCATATTTGAAATAGCAGCTAAGCACAAACACATTGGATTCGCCATGTTTGGATGCCAATGTAGGTTCGCAAAGCCATGAACATCAATAGCAACGCAACATCCAGCATTGTTGATGGTGTGTTCAGGCTTGTTTGGGATGCATCGGCACTGCCCAACCGATTGGTGTGAGGCATCGGGGTGCTGCGGGAGCGACTGGAAAGCAGACAGCTCCTTATGCTTTTGGATCACTCTTGCAATGCTTTGGTGTCGTGTGCCAATCGAGCGATCGGTCTGCATGGCACTGATGTCTCTCGAACAAGTCTGTTGTGTTTGGCGCTGCCGCGCTAGCGAAAGATGAGACATATTCAGTGACATAACACCTGACTCTGTAATGGCTCTCTAGCCTGTGGAAAAGCAAACCGGTTCTTAAAGGGCTCGCCAGCTGAACCAACAATGAACAGGTAATAGCACTGGCACCTGTGCCAGCTAGCACCTGGTTCCTGTTAGTGGAAAAGGGGTAACTGAGAGACGGTAAACATTAGCCGCATTCATCGTGAAACTTGTTAATTAGGATATAATTAGGAAAGACAATTTGCAAAGATTCATTAAAAAAAACTTTACACTCACTTCTTCTGGAGGTGAAGCTGTATCACGAATGATTCGCGCGAAGATAGACGCATTTAGGTAGATTGGGGGAGCGTCTTCAGCAGCTCAAATGTCAGTAAATGATGTAAATGACGACTACTATGTTCATTATTACATCCAACAACAAAGTACCTCAATCGCTTAGGAGTCATTCTTGTCTACATCTGTTCTGGCAGTGAAACAATGGCGGACTGATGACAGCTCACTCAGGGCAGGTCTAAAGCGCGCTTTGCAGGACATGGAGGCGCCAGCGCAATCACTTGCATTTTTTTCAGTGGATACGCTGTCATTTTTGCTCATAAAGGTAAGAGTAATAGATCATTCAGAACTGTAAAGGGTCTACTTATTTGTGTGCACTCACAATATCAAGAAAACTTTGCTTTATAAAATAAAAAAACAAACAAACATGATGCGCTTTCTGCCATCTCATCTTGAACAGGAGCGCTTCACAAAAATGAACCGAAACTCAGCGAATACATGCCTCACAGACATGATAAATATATCTATAGAAAGCTTTAAATTTCTACTCAACAAAATAAAACAAATCGAAAACAAAAACTCTTTCATTATAATCATAATCTGTAAAGATGCACTTCTGTCTAAAGGTATGTCTAATGAGGAGATGTCGAGTCAGGATCAGCAACTTCATCCTTGCGACACGGACTCAGAAAACACTAGTTTATTAGTAAATACTTCAAATATCTCCTTACTATTTTCCCCCCCGACACATTCATGGTAATTACTTTTGCTGGTGCTTTGCGGCAAGCTTTAGCCTATTGCGTGCATTTGAACGCAGAACTCTTCAGCTGTGCTGACAGCACACATGCTGCTGCTGCGGGACACTAAACACTCTTGACAGTCGCGGTAGCACAGTCTTGTGTTGTTTCCACCAGCGCGGCAAATTTTTTTTTATCACTGATTGATGGATGTCTAAAATATAAAAATAAGGAGAAGCCTAAAACAGGCCTGAGGCCCGGGCCGCGTCTGAACTATGACATGAAAATTGGCCCGAAGCCTGGCCCTAGGGGCGTAAAAAAGTCGGGGCCCATCGGGCACGGGCTGAAATGCAGGGCTCTAGTCTAAGGTAAGACACCAGTCCAGGCTGTGCTGAAACGCTACTGTCAATCAAACAATTATGGGAGGGGTCTGTGTAACATCACACAGACAGGCATCTGAGATCGGCCAAAGTCCCTTTAAGGCAAGTCATGTCACTCGGCGGCCATCTTTGAAACGCATCTCGGGTATGCAAGTGCAGCTCCTATCTCTTTGAATGAGGAAACATCAAATTCTCCAAAACTGTTCGCCAAGTTTACGATTAAATTTCATATTTGAAATCACCAATGAAATCTGACAACCACTGTATCATAAATTGTTTATTTTGCTCAAATAGCATTAAGACCATCAGGCTAGACCAGCCAGTGCTCATGCGCAGTCCTAGCGCACGTCTCAGAACGCTGACTGTTTCTATAGCAACCAGGACTTCTAATGGCAGCTGCAGTGATGCACTGACTTTACAGATTAGGGATTGGCTCTTTTGCTCAGAAGGTGGGGCTTCGTTTGATAGAGCGGCCATATTGAGTGTTGCATTTTTCCCCATTCAAAACTATATGAGTGACATGTCTTGGGTATTCTATAGTTTTTGGATCGGTTCGATTTGAGAAAGGGGAAATTATTTAAAGAGATAAAAAAAAAAAACAATAAAAAAACTTTATCACTATAGGGTGGTTGTGTACACACACTGCCAACACACATTTCAGTTCAAACAGCTTGTAAAAGTGCATGTCGCATCCAATGACCCCTTTAAAATATAAATTTAAGTTCAGTTTATAAAACTTGTGTAAAAACATTTTGCTACCATATTTTTACAGTAAAGTTCTGACAACAAAAGCATTTTATTTATTTATTTATTTACCTAAATTAATTTTGTTTAGTGCTATTTTTATACTTGTGTGAGTGGCTTATTTCAAACCCTCTATAATGCTAATTGACCACTTTGATTTCCAAAGAGTTTTATCACCAAAAATATTGGGTAAAATCGTCCGTATAGTTATAGTTCATTTAAATTATTCAATGATTGATATTTTTCCCTCCTCATCCACCATCTTGAATTCATTTTTTCATAGAGCTTGGAGGTAACATAGTGTCTTAAAATGCACCCTACGTAGGTAGTTAAACGAGAACAGAACAATGTGTTTTTCAGATTCAGGCACACTATGATAATCCCAAATTTACAATGTGCGAGGGGACCCATGGTCCCCTCGCACGGAAAGTCGTTCATCAAGCAATTCATTAAACTTTTCAAGCCATTGTACGGAAACAATCTTTTTATCGATTTGGCACAGAACTGCATCTTTTACCCAAGTGTGCTTATATATTGAACACAAGGAAAATGAACTTCCTCCTTTTATATTCATTTTACTGTTTGTATATTTTTAAAATCCCAGAATAATAACAATTGCAGGTTTTAAACCTCTGGTTTACCCTTAAATGTTTTTTTTTTTAAATGTTCCTCAGGTCAAGTGAAAACCCAGTAGCCAGATATTATTGTAGCTTTAACTTGGTAGCTGTTACATCCAGACTGTTTTTCCAGACTGACTCCAGATGTGACCTGTTATTCATTATAGTTACAGTGTTTTTGTTTTGGGTCAATTTTAAAAATACAATGAAATGTAATATATTAGAAAAATGCAATTAAACAAATCTTAATAGACAATTGTATGTACAATAATCAGAAAACAAAATGTGGAAGTTAATTGCTTTTAATCATGTTTTTATACCTTGGGACCCTAAACAGAACTAATGCAATTTAAAAAAAAAAACTTTCTTCATGCTTGAATGAATTTTCAAACTCACTCTTCAATGTTTTGGGTGTATTGAAAGAACCTAACATACAAGGAAGGTTAATAAAAAAACATTTTTGGTTAACAACAACTACATAATAACATAGCAACTGCAAACTATTTATTTGTATTACAAATGCTTTATTTAAAGTTTGCTATTGAACAGCCAAGTGACACGATATGAATGGGCCACTAACATTAGTAACCCAGGCTCATTGGAAAAACATACCTGTGGCATTGATTTCTGCAAAAATTATTATGTTGGTTCTTGCACTTTTTGTGAAACATTCAAAGTGATCCAGTAAGAGGCGCTAAAAATGGGTTATGTTTGATCTGCAACAAATGTGAATCTGTCAATGTTTTATTATACTGCTCCTCAAATTGTGGCAGTTCAGAAATGAAATTAACTTAGTGGCACTAAAAGGTTAGCAAATAATGCACACCCACAGTACACTAAACCCTATATCCTAAACTTAAATGATAGTGTTAACAAAATCACACGAGAGATAAAAATGCATTTGCTCAAGAAACCAAGTTTCAGGTTGGTTCTATTAGTGTTTTAGCTCTTTTATTGTGAATTGTTTCACAAGTCTTTTACCTGAGTGCGACACATGGCAAATGCAATGCTGTACCAGGTGCGCTACTGATCAGAAAAGCCATATATATGGAGTTGGTTATGTGATTCAAACATCAAAATGTATTTAGTTTACAAGTCATGCACTACGGTAAAAGTGTTTTGAGGTCACAACGTATATTGTGCAAGGAACTGCACAAAAAGATAATTTGCTTGATTTGTGTGAAAACCAATAAAAGTTTCACTGACACTAGTGTCCATTTCAGCTGGAAACTGCAAAAATTTTGCAAAAATGTAGGTACAGCCACTGAATAGGATTTACGAACTGAACATTTTGTCTGGCACTTTTAATAAAATCTGTTAAGTCAGGGTTTCGATCAGCAACATCATTTCCGGTCTGTCACCTTCAGCAAATCTACACTGATCACTGAAAATGCACGTTGACGTCCGGGAGTCTTTGAGGCAATGTTTTTTCTGATGAATTGGAAAATTTTTTCTGTAGTGGATTTAACATTAATATATTAATCTGGGAGCATTTACACAAGCCAGTCTCTCATCAGTTTAATTTTTCCTATCACAACTCTTGGCCGAACCGTATCATCATTCTATCATGTTGTTTTGACTTCCAAAACAAGTCCTTCTTAATTTATTTGTTCCTGTAAGTAATGTGTTCATGTCTCTGTGGCTCCTTCCAAATTTCTTGACCCACATTGTAGAGGCCTTGTATCACCTTTTAGTTTATTTCTCCATCATTTCACTTTATTCGTGTACATTCCACATCCTCTGTCACTCTCAAGGATGAAGTCCTAATGTCGTCTTCCGCCATCTTGCCAACGATCGCCCTCGTTAGCGAGCGCCAGTTAGCGAGTTTGATGGCTCTGAAGCACTTGACGGCATTGTTCCTAACGCTCACAAAACACAGAGTGTTAATGACCCCGTTGCTCATAGCGATGCACTCGATGATGTAGAAAACAACCAGCGAGTTACGGCCGCGTGTGATCAGCGCCGGGTAGAAATCACGCAGCAGAGTGAAAATATAATATGGTGCCCAGCACATCATGTACGCCACCAGAACTGCAATCAGGGCCACCACTGTCCTGCGCCGCTGTCGTAGCCGTTTCTGCAGCTGCTCCGTCGGAAATCCTGGGACGTTTTTGAACCACAGCTCCCTGGAGATCCGCGCGTAACAGACTGACATGGTGACCACGGGCCCCAGGAACTCCACGATGAAGATGAAGAGGAAGTAGGAGCGATACATGAGCTGCTGGTCTGCAGACCAGATCTGGGCGCAGAAGATCTTTTTGTCGTGGCCCAGTGCGCTGTGTGGGTATTCGTGCTCTGTGGCAAAATAGGCCGACGGTACCGCGATGAGGACTGGGATTATCCAAACTCCGAAAATAATCCAGTACGCTGTCTGATACTTCATACGGGGCTTCAGGGGATGAACGATAGCCATGTACCTGTTGAACACAGAAAACAATGAAAACTGCCTGAATGCAGCTGCATATAATTGTTGTATATATATATATATATAAAAACAAAAAAACAGCTGAGTTGATTGTCACAAAATAAATTAAATTTACCCCTCAGTACAAAACTAATTTAAAGTCCGCATGAAATCAAAATTTACAATATTTTGTAAGGGCACATTGGTGAACAATTAATCTGTGCGATCTGTTGTCTTGGTAATTTTTAATCAAAATCTTATTATTTGCTTCTGCTCTGGAATGGGATTCCTTCTCTGACAGGAGAGACAAATGCACAGACATGTTGAGGGGCAGGGGCTCAAGTGGAAAAAAGGGCACTTCTCATATTTATTTAATTTTTTTTCTAAACAAAACGTTAAATATATTAGGGGTGTGCGATATTGGCAAAAAATATATCAATGTTTTCTGGGATTTTATCGATAACTATAGTATCGATAATATTTTGCTGAGTATGTAATTGTGCTGATATCCTAAGGACTTCCGTGGACAGCTGAATCCTAAAGTTTTTGATATTCTGCATATTCTGTGGTGATCAGTTCACAGCAGTGATAGAAATTAATCTTTTCCAATAAGTTTAAATTGATTTTTTACCTTTTATGGGCATGTTTACCTTTTTAAAGCCCTGCATGAATGTGCATCATATTTTCAGTCAAATTCTTAAATTAAATCACTCAATTAGAATAAGTCATTTAAGCTGTTACCAATCAAATGAAATCAGTATTGACAAAATTAATCTTTGCAATGCAGAGAAAACACAGAAGCTACATTAGAAGTGGCATTTAGATGCATTTACACATTGTTTAATGCAAGACATGAGTGCATGTAACCTACAGTTACAAATGCATTAATACTGTTTTGATATTTTAAACATAAAACGTTGAATACTGATATTTGAAATTATAAAAAAAAAAAAAATCAAAAAAATGAAAAGATACTATAAATGTGAAATTAAAACTGCCAGTAGGTGGCAGCAAGTCACTGTTAATAAGTGAGTCATTGCGACTGAACCAAATCATTTAAACGGTTGATTAATTCAGGAACAAAACAGCTGTTGCTCAAAGACGCAAATTGAAATTATATTTGTTGGCGAAATAGAGCAAAAACAGTCAAACAATCTTGTGTCTAAAACGTAAGTGTGTTAATATTAAATTCTTATTTATTGAACTGCTGTATATAAAATCAATATCACATTTGTAATCATGTTGCTTTTTGGTGGGAAAAAAAAAACTTCAGTCTTTGCATGATACTGATTAACTATATGAAATGATATAAATATATACATTTCTGCCCCCATATCTTGAATTTTGTGATCATTCTTAATCTAAATGCATTTTAATAAACTGAATCATGCAGTGAAAGAACACGCACTGGTCTAACCTACTAGACTTCCTATTGCCTTAGCTAAACTTTAGCTAACTTACATGGTAGCCCTCTCATGAGTCATGGATGTTAGCAAGACAAATTAACTATATTTGCCTTTTGTCTTTTGGATAATTAGCTGTAAATTCGAGGCACAGGTAGCTTAGTCTTTTGTTTATCACCACTCACCTCCACACCAAGACAAACACAACTGGAAAGGGAGGGAGGGCTTCACTTCTGCGGTTCTCTGCCTGTCTGTGATGTGCATGTGATGATCAATGTGTGCTACACTACTGTGCTGCGCACGCCTGCACCGAGACGCGGAGGGAAGAAAGGCATCGGAACCACTGATCTATATATAAAGACTCTATTATAGATCAGTGATTGGAACTCGACAGAGTCTCAACATTTCCTGACCCGACCTGATATTTTGATTTTTTATTTGCTTGACAGGGAAAGCTGTGTGCAAACAGAAACACACACGCACACACATATATACATATATTCATTTATTTCAAAAAAACCAACCAAACAAAAACAAAACAAAACAAAACAAAAAAAAAAACTCCCCAGAAAAAAGGGCACTTTCTCTCGAGGAAGAAAAAGGGCAGGTGCTCAAGCCCCATTTTATGTCTATGTGTGCACGTGCCTGTTCTCTGATGATGTCAGTTTGATGGTTTGGGCCATGGCTATGGCAAAAATATCCTTAACCATGTCCCTCCAACCATTAAATTGCTGCGAGTTACACTGGACACGACAATTGACCATTGCAAATCATTTGAACTTTGTGTCAGTACATCATAAACAGAATGAGGCAGCAGTTTGCTGTTGGGGGGGGGGTTCTGATTCTGATTCTGATTGGTTGAGCCGTGTTCAAAACTGTTGCAAATTACTCTACAAACATACAACTTTGTTTATGTCTGTGTGTTGCTTGGCAACCACAACCGTTTCTAAAGAACTACATTGTTTGGCGGAAGAATAATGTTTTTATTAATATCATTACATTTTATTTGCTTTCTTTTATTTAGTGAAACCTTGCTACATATATGGAATAACCATTTTATAAAAGCAATAAGCCCCGTGAAGCCTTTCTTCCGTGAAAGGAAGTTTCTTGGGGCTTATTGCTTTAATAAACAAGGCCCAGTTCGACGCTGGATTTGCACATCGTTAGATACTGAAAGATGGAGTGGTCCTAGCTATAAAAGATCCCGGTCATGATTCAGAACTGCAGATGGTAAGTAAAATGACATCAAATGTCTGTGTTTTGTTGGCGATCAGCGCTTAAGTGCTCATAAATCTTTAGCTCCGCCCACGGCGCGCCTCCAGGAGCTCAGCTGTTTTCGGAAAGAATCGTAAAGCTGTATCTTTCTTTTATAAATATGATAAAACTAAAGACTTTTTGGAGATATGATGGATGCGGTACTACACTATAGGTACTCAAGATTAACATGAGATTGGGTGAAACTATGTGTTATGCCCCCTTTAAAGGGAAACGTGTCGCCACATCAGATTAAAAAAAATAAAAATAAAAATAAATAAAACAAGGTAAATCTTCTTAAAAAGCAACGTTACCAAGACAGATGTATTTTGTGTTACTGCAGAGTGAAAGAAATCCTCACTGTTTTTTTTTTACTTGGTTATATGAGTGTATTTCGTCTTGCAGTAAGATGAAATCCACTCATATCTCTGCAAACAAGTTTTTATATTTTAATGACCCACCAGTCAGCGCTAGCAGCCGGGTGTATTATGGGTATTTGTTTAGAGTTGATTTATGCAAGATGGTTGGGTTTTTGCATCAGCAATGTTATGTATGTTTATGTTCAAGTCAGTTCGGGTGGATTTGGTTCATTCACTGCCCTGTTATGTAAAAAGTGTGGCTGTTACCGTCACAGAGAGAGATGTGTAGGGGAGGGACTTGGCGATATGGCCTTGCTGGTTTGTTCTGTTAGTGCTCTGGCTCACAGACACACTCAGGGTCGTGCGGTGTATGGGACACGAGTGCTTGTATTTTCTGCTAGCCAAGTTAGAAGTCGCGACGCGTAGATGCTAGCACCCCACTAGCAATTATCTCAGTAATAGTTTAGTAGCCTAGCTTAGCTCCGGTCAGCCCCACGTTCTATAGAATAACAGCCAGTTGTTACAGTGGTGTCAGAAGTGGGATTTGGGCCGTTTAGATGACGCCATTATGGAGCAAAGTATAGGCGAATCGACCGTCTGCAACTCCTGGTTCCCCACGCTCTGCGGCCGGAGGTCCTCCGTTGGGTTCAAGGGGCAGTTGGAGCCAGCCATTTCGGGAACTCAAGACAGTGTGGCTGCAGCGGCAGCGGTTCTACTGGCCGGGATGTCAGCAGGATGCAGAGCTGCATGTTCACTGCTGCAATGTCTGCACAGCACAGAAAGGACCCAGCCGACGCTCTCACGTGCCGTTGCAGCAGTACCTAGTCGGGGCGCCCATGGAGAGGATTGGGGCGGACATCTGGGTCCGTTCCCTGTTACAGAGGCCGGCAACAGCTACTCTTGGGCCAGGGGACAGAGTGTGGGTGTTCTGCCCCCAAAGGAAGCGGGGGTTGTCACCCAAACTGACTCATCATTGGCAGGGACCTGGGGAGATTAAAGAGCAAATTTCAGAGGTGGTCTTCTGGGTCTGAATGCCTGGACGGGGTAGACGGGTGGTGCTTCATAAGGACCGGTTGGCACTGCACCACCCACTGGCCCCAGAGCAAGAGACTGGTGGAAGCCAGGGCGGCTCCCCACCATCCACTCTCAGAGCCGAGACGGAACAACGACGTACTCAGGGCTGAGCCTGGCGCTGCGAGTAGAACATCAGGGAGTCCTAAGCGTGTTCGACGCCGGCCAGGACATTTGTTGGATTTTGTTGTGGGAAATTAGGGTTGTGGGGACACTAACCCTCTTGACCCGGCAGTCAGTCAGCCGGGTGCATTATGGGTATTTGTTTAGAGTTCATTTATGCGTTATTTAAGTAAGATAGTTGGGTTTTCGCATCAGCAATGTTATGTGTGTTTACGTTCAAGTCAGTTCGGGTGGATTTGGTTCATTTACTGCCCTGTTATGTAAAAAGTGTGGCTGTTGCTGTCACAGAGAGAGATGTGTAGAGGAGGAATTGGCGATATGGCCTTGCCTGTGTAAATTCTTATTCTGTGTTCAGAATAAAAGGAGAAAGAAGACATTAATGCCTCCTGCTGGTTTGTTCTGTCAGTGCTCCGGCTCACAGAGACACTCAGGGTCGTGCGGCGTATGGGACATGAGTGCTTGAATTTTCCGCTAGCCAAGTTAGAAGTCGCGACGCGTAGATGCTAGCACCCCACTAGCAATTAGCGCAGTAATAGTTTAGTAGCCTAGCTCAGCTCCACTCAGCTCTACGTTCTATAGAATAACAGCCAGTTGTTACAATATCTTATGCAGTGTGGATTCTCAGGTAACTGTATTTATTTATTTATTTATATTTTTTAATATTTTACTGGAAAAACAACAACAACAACAACAACAACAAAATACATTTTAAAAAAGGAAAATAGCAGTAGACTAGAAGTACACAGGGATAGCTTTCCAGAGACAAAAACCAGAAATGTAAGATGTAAAATTAAAAAATATGAAGATGTAAAGTTGCCTAAATTGTTCTCTTTATATAATGCACACACACACACACACACACACACACATATATATATATATATACATATATATATATATATATATATATATATATATAATTAGTGCTGTCAAACGATTAATCGCAATCACATCCAAAATAAAAGTTTTTATTTACATAATATATGTGCGTGTACTGTGTATATTTATTATGTATATATAAATACAAATACACATGCTTGTATATATTTCAGAAAAATATGTTAAGTTTATATATTAAATATATTTATATATGATATAAAATATAATAATATAAATATATAACTGTATATACATGTAAATATTTTATAAATATATACTGAATGTGTGTGTATTTATAATAAATAAACTCAGTACACATACATACAAAATCCCCGATTTAGGATTTTCATAGTCGAATCAGAATTTTACAATCTTGCCGATAGTCAAATGATAGTCGAATCATATGTTTGGGGGCGGGGTAAAATACATTACCAAGAGTCAAGTCAGACATTTGACAGTCATAATTACTGACGTACTAAACGCCAGCGAAACCCAAAATTTTTTACAGTAGTGCTCTCATTATAAAGTTATGTATATGACAGAAGTTATTAATGTTCTGCATTTCTGTTTTGAGCTGCTCGCGCTGAAGATGACTAGTAGAATGAAGCATTTGATAGCAGGTTTATAATCAATGGGATTTAACTCATCATTTATCTCATATAGAATATGCTTCATTATTTATACAACAACGTTAAATTATGATTTATAGGCTATCTACAAAATGTCCTGAATGCATGAACGTGTCTGCGCAGCTCTGAATGAACTCCTTTTGTGGACTCGTTCTTCACGCAACAACTGGGGGGCCCGGTATGACTGCATCAGTTGCACCGTCCAAAGGACGGCCCTGATCGTATGATATAAATATGACACAAAAACACATACAGAGGCATGTTTGCACCAATATCTTGAATTTTAGGGCATAACTGCATTTATGGAGTTGTTGGCCTGCATCATATTTGTCAACAGTCAACTGTATGAAATGTAAGATGATGTACAGGTCTGGGGGCGGGGCAAGTGCGTTAACTGTGTTAAAATATTTTAATCGTGTTATTTTTTTATAACTACGGTAATTAAGTTAACGCATTAAACTGGCAGCCCTAAATTAATTAGATTAAAAATTTAATCGCCTGACAGCCCTAATATATATATATATATATATATATACATACATACATTATATATTTTTATATTATTACATGTATATTCAGATATATTAATATTATATTTTTTCCAGAATGGCATTACCTGTTAAACGTCTCTGTATTGGAATGCAGTAAATTCCACTTCCTTTAATTCCAATTCAAACTTCTTGTAGCCAATTCTTAAATTCTGAGTTGTAGCATTTGGACTGGGTCTGATTTGAATCTACTTTAGGAAACTGTGAGCATTTGGAATGGATCTGGTGTTTGGTGTGGGGGCGGTTTGTGGTAGATTTGTATTGGTATTTATCAAACATCTCAAAGCTCAAATCCTCGGAACAGTCCAGAAGTAGAAAATGAATCAGGATTATGGGTTTGGCAGCAGTCTATTAACACACACTGACTCTCTCTATGATCTCTCTGTCTGATCTGATCATTGCTCCCCGTTCCTAATGAGATATTTCATAACCTTTTGACATTCATGGGGAATAACAGGCTCCTCCATCTCTTGTTCTCTAAATGAAAGGTACAGCACTATTTCTACCCATTTAAACTCTCCATTTTGATTAACAGCACATTTTTGCCCAGGGCTCTCCCTGTTTTCTCTCATGGGCTAAAATCTCACTAATAATTCTAAATCACTGACGGTAATAATTCAAAATATATTACTGGTAAATATGAACTTGATTTAATAATTTATCAACATGTTACTTGAACTTCCGATGTTCCAAAGTTCCAAAGAATTCTGTTCTTCCCAAAGGAAACCTTTGCAATCTTCACTGGCTCAATAGGGAACGTTCTAGATCAGCAGGAGAGAACAGAATGTACTTTTGCCCCAAATACATGCAGTTACTGTGATGCATGGGAAGACTGAAGAGTTTTTTTTACTTTATTAAATTTACTATTGATATGCATCATATGTGCTGCTTGGTGAGTTCACGAATAAGAAGTCAAAGTTCATGGGAAACAGCATCCCAGGAGTAACAGGTTGGACGACTGTAAGATATGAGCGGCTCTGTTCCAAAACCTAGTCAGCTCAGCTGCCTAAGTAGGGAGCATTATAAGGCATCATATGCTCTTAAAAGTAAAGGTTTCTAAAGGGGGGTTTTGCAGCAATGCCATATAGAAGAACCCTTTTTGGTTCCCCAAAGAAACTTTCAATGAACAGAACCATTTTTTTTCTTAGTGCAAGGCAAGGCAAGGCAAGGCAAGGCAAGACAAATGCTGCATTATATGGAGAACCTAATCCCATAATGCATTGCAATGAGCTCAGTACAAAAAGATGTATCCATAAATACAAATATTATGAAAAATATTACTAAAATAGTTCAGTCTATTTTAGCTAATATTTGCATACAGTGTGTTTTTATGCTTATCAGAGTATAATTTGTGATCTTAGTTATATTCTAATATGAAAATCTACAGCAATAAATTAAATTTACAAGGCTTAATTTACGGTGGCCGAGAGAGTTCAATGTGCTGCAACTTCAGAAAACACATGCAAATAGAAAAAGCATCAGCAAATCAAGAAAACATCTTCATCAATTTGACAGCATGTGCTGCAAATGCTCACAACACAACCAAATAAAGAAACGCACTGCAAATGCTCAGAACACAACCAAATAATTTTTTTATTTTTTGCAGCGCGTTTCTTTGTTTGTTTGTGTTGTGAGTATTTGCAGTGCATTTCTTTATTTGGTTGTGTTGTGAGCATTTGTAGAGTGCGTGTTGTCAAATTGATGAAGTTGTTTTCTTAATTTGCAGGTGTTTTTTCTATTTGCAGTGCGTTTCTTTATTTGGTTGTGTTGTGAGCATTTGCAGCACGTGTGTTGTCAAATTGATGAAGTTGATTTCTTAATTTGCAGGAGTTTTTTTCTATTTGCAATGCGTTTCTTTATTTGGTTGTGAGCATTTGCAGCACGTGTGTTGTCAAATTGCTGAAGTTGTTTACTTAATTTGCAGGTGTTTTTTTTCTATTTGCAGTGCGTTTCTTTATTTGCTTGTGTTGTGAGCATTTGCAGTGCGTGTTGTAAAATCTACGAAGTTGTTTTCTTAATTTGCAGGTGTTTTTTCTATTTGCAGCGCGTTGAGCTCTCTCGGCCACCGTATTAATTTCAGGTAGGATGCTGTCTTAGAATGTAGCTACGATAATAGACAGCAAGTTGGCAGTTCATTAGGTATTATTTTATTTTTAAAGTGAACATCTGTGAATTGATTTGCTCAAATGAGCTTGAGAATCGATTAAGAAGAACCAAACTGCAGCAAGGACTGACTAATGGGTTCACCTTAAGATAGGGTAACCATATGGACCATTTTTACGGGACGCGTCCTTGCCAAGATTTCTATATTGCCTAAAATATCCAGGTTTTGGCTGTTTGCACTGTGCAGATAGATCGTTGAATTTCATGAGAGCTATAGAGAGCAGAACAGACGGCTCCTTATGCTTTAGAATCGCTCTCGCGCCTACCTTGGTATCTTTTTTGATCGGTGCGCAGCGACGCTTCAAGTCAAACGAATGAACAAACACGTGTGCATATTTGCTTTGATCGTTCTCTGTAGATCTCACCTTCTCACGCGCAGCGCCACGATTGGTCGATTATGTACAATACCTGCATGTTATTGGTCAAATTACTTTGGATGTTTTAGGCAATATTAAAATCCTGGCCAGGACGTGTCCTGTATGAACGGCACATATGGCCACCCTACCTTAAGATCTTTAGAGGTGCTGAGACTATTGGATGTACAGGGCCAGATGCTAATTTTATGACATCTAAGGCTGTTGCTGAAGGCTAAATACAGCAAGTTCTCCCTGGCCATTCAAATATTGTCAAGCTAATTAGCTATCTTAGCCTCGGGGATTGGCCAAACGTGATGCAAGCGCCGTGCAATTCCTAACACGCAGGTACAGCGGCACCTCAAAAAGCATCTAATCCAAATTTTAGTGTCTCCTAAATCTGCAATGAAGTCTCTAATCCTGCCTTTATGTGCTTCTGAGAAGTTCCTACTTGTAAGATTGGAAGTCGTAAATATGATTTTGTGCATGTTTAAGTGATTTTGGTTTTTTTTAAAAAAAAAAAAGCACGAGCAGTTTCTCTTTTCACGTGGCACTTTCCATGAATACGGTACAAACTTACAGAGCAAAGCTACTATCCAACATAAAATTAACTCAACTAGACAACCCTGTTACCAAAGTTAAGGGTACTTTTTAAAGTAATCGATGGGAAATGTAAGTTAAAAACTGCATAACGTGATAGTTGCATGACAGCATAATTTAGGCAAAAAATAATATTATATTAAAATAAAATAATATTAATATTGTGCACACTGTCATTCAGAAGTTGGAGGTTAGATTTTCTAATGCTTCTGAAAGAAGTCTCTTATGCTGCATTTTATTGTTCAAATATACAGTAAAAGCAGCAGTAATATTGTGAAATATTATTACAATTTAAATTAACTGTTTTCTGTTTCATTATTTTTTCAAATGTAATTTATTCCTGTGATGCAAAGCTGAATTTTCAGCATCATTATTCCAGTCTTCAGTGTCACATGATCCTTCAGAAATCATTCTGATACGCTAATTTGCTGCTCAAGAAACTATTATTATTATCACCAGTGATGAGAATAACGGCGTTATAAATAAACGGCATTACTAACGGCGTTATTTTTTTCAGTAACGAGTAATCAAACTAATTACTGTTTCCCCCGTTACAACGTCTTTACCGTTACTGACAATAAAATGCGGCGTTACTATAATTTATTATAATAATAGAATTTTATTTTTCAGTTCATCTGCATGGAAGCGCAGTGTAGCTGTATTTGACTTACCGTAAACTCTAGTGTGAAGGCGCACGACTCGCCGTCGCTTTGTCTCACACGCAAAGAAAGATACAGAGCGAGAGAGTCTTTCATAACATGCAGAATTGATGCGCTACATGCAAACGATATTATTTGTTGTATTTTCCTGTCAAAATAACGGAGTTCCTTTGAAATTCTTCAGCTTTTAAGAACTGCTGGGTTCTGTAAGTGGGCGGAACTATTGCGCAAACGACAATCCCATTGGCTGGCGCTCACCTGTTATCATCCCTGTCTTGATTTCAGCAAATCAATTCGAGCGAACGCACACAACACCAGCAGCTCATTAATCCTTGGTGCGTTTTATATTGTTATTATTAGTAGAATTCGTAGTAGTTTTGTTATCTTGTCATTCTTGTCATTTTTTTGTTTTTTTTATAGAAACACTAAATGACAAACACTAAATAAGCACCACCACCAGTCTTAAGTTCAGTCAACATGACAAATATGCATTCATACTTGGTTATTCTAATTACTAAAGTTCTATCATCATATAATGCTAAATTATCATAATATCATATTATAATGCTTGACTGACTGATGCTAAGTGTCAGTAGATAAATAGTGTAGATTAATGTACAATGTTTTATAATAATAATTTATTCTATTTAGTGTCTATTTCATTCATTTAACATATTTAATATTGGGAGCATCCAAGTTATTTGACATTTGAACATTTAAAAAAAAAAAAAAGTAACGCAATAGTTACTTTCCCTGGTAATTAGTTACTTTTATAATGATGTAACTCAGTTACTAACTCGGTTACTATTTGTGAGAAGTAACTATAACTAATTACTTTTTTTAAGTAACGTGCCCAACACTGATTATCAATGTTAAAAACAGTTGTGCTGCTAATTATTTTTTGTGGAAACTGAGACATATTTTTTTCATAATTCTTTGAATAATAGGGAATTCATTTTTACTGTCAATTTACTGTCAACTGAAGACTCGAGTAATAAGGCTGAAAATTCTGCTTTGCATCACAGGAATACATTACATTTTAAAAATCAATGAAACAGAAAACAGTTGAAACAGAAAACTGTTTTCTGTTTCATAATTTTTTTATGTAATTTATTCCTGTGATGCAAAACAGAATTTTCAGCATCATTACTCCAGTCTTCAGTGTCACATGATCCTTCAGAAATCACTCTAATATGCTGATTTGATGCTCAAGAAACATTATTATTATCAATGTTGAAAACAGTTGTGCTGCTAATTATTTTTGTAGAAACTGAGACACATTTTTTTCATAATTCTTTGATTAATAGGGAATTCATTTTTACTGTCAATTTCATGCATTCTTTCTGAATTTAATTTCTTTTTAATATTAAATATTAACTTTTTAAAATTAAATAAAACAAGACTAAGATTTCAAACCCTATATGTACCCTATTCATAGAAATTGACACTTTCTCATAAAGACAAGAACCTTTTAAAACGTAATGCACTTTGTTAGTTTTTCATTTTGTTGCTTTAAATGTGTAATGATGTTTTTTTTTGTGTGTGTGTGTATTCTGGCCTCCTTATGCAGCTGCAACAAATGGAGATTTTGTCCCACAAGCTTGTTTCCTTGTGATCAAAACCAATTTACCATGATTATTTAATAGACACATCCCAACCATACAACATATACAACATTTAACACCATGCTGCATGAGCTCAGAGAAACAAATGCTCACCTATCCACAGCGATGGCTAGCAGGGCATTGGTGGACACGTAGAGAGACACAGTTCTAATGTAGTTAATGGAGATGCAAAGCACGATCCCATGATCCCATGACAGCCGCTTGACCACGTAATAATCCACCAGAAAGGGACAGCACACAGTGGCCACCAGGAAGTCTGATATTGCCAAGTTGGCGATGAGTAAATTGGTGAGATTCCTTAGTTTTTTGTAGCGTGCCAATGAGGCTATAAAGAGGCAATTCCCAACGCCGCAGACCAGCATGATGCAGACCAGGACCACCGCGATAACGATTGTAGCCACGAAGAACGCTCGTCCCTGGGTCGTGTCTGGGATCTCGTCCACCGGAATCTCATAATCCAGAGGGATGTCATAATTGGCCATGAGGTCATGTGGGCTCCCCGATGGGTGGATGAGAGTCCATGTCCCGGTGGAGGTGCTCCTGTTGTCTTCTCCCATCTTCTCTTTTTACTGATCTGTCAGAGCACCAGGATCTTTCATATTCTTGTCTGAACACATAATTTGTTTCTGGCTGCAAAATTAAGGACAATAAGTTTCCTTAACATACTTTTAAAGGACATTCATTGTTGGACTGGTGTTATTGTACACTCTTAAAAAGAAACATTATTGGTGATGATTCCGTTAAGAACCTTAATGGAATCTTTTCACTCCAAAAAAAAAGGTTCTTTAGATTGTTAAAATATTCTTAACTCTAAGAAAAAATGTTTCTTTTACTGAAAGTTTTTTTGAGGAAACCCAAAATGGTTCTTCAAAGGCAATATTTCAGTGAAGTTTGACAGTTTAAAACACTTTGCACTCTGATAGACAACAAGAGCTCAGACATTCTGGCTAACATCTCATTTTGGTGCTTAATGGAAGAAAGAAAATTATTTGGGATCTGCTTTTAATGGAAGAAAACATTCACAACTCAGTCAAACTCAGATGCTTACTGAAAGATGTGGGACAAAACGGTTAGAGTTTGGAGAGCAAAAAGCTCACAGATGGCCACATTAGGATGGATTTACGATAATGCTCAAATTTTGGTGCATGTTTACTTATAACATAACTTACCTTTTTTTCTGTACTTGTGTAAAAGGATGTTTTTGCAACAATGCAATAGAAAAGAACCACTTTAGTTCCAAAGAATATTTCAATCAGCAGTTCTTAAAAGAATATTTTTTCTTAGTGTGAAGAATATTTTAATAATCCGAAGAACCTTATTCCATCATAAAGAACCTTATTTTATTTTATTTATTTATTTATTTTGCACTGGAAAGATTCTTCATGGAACCATCAATGCCAATAAAGAACCTTTATTTTACTATTAAATGATAAGTAGCTAATCAAATAAGTTTTTTCCAACCTGACCTAAAGGGCAATTGGACTTGCATTAAGCTTCTATAACATAAATGTAAATTTTAGTTAAAATATAGGGATGATTTAAGGATGAAGAAAAAAATGTAGGGATGGCCTTAGTTAGATTAGACTGAAACTGATCAGTAAGGGACAAAACAAGCACTGTTAGACAAAGTAAAATAACTGCATTAGCATCAGCAAACACAATATATTTATAATAAATGATTTACAATAAAGCATGCACAATGAACACGTAATGCACGCACTTCAGTCTGTGGTGTATAACATGCATTCTGCTCTTCTAAAACTAATTTATGTCAGTTGTTTACTGGTATTCATTTGCATTTAAACGAACCCAACAACTGTCTCGGATTTAAATGCTTACAACCTTTCTATAGGCTGTCAACTGTAGTCTATACGCAGTTACATACTCAACTCAATTTCTTTCTTTTACAAGAATAAGCGCAAATTTGCAGAAAAAAAAACACTGAACAATTGCACTTTCCCTTCATAAATAAAAAGTCATGAATATCCTACCTTCACAGCATTTCTCCTTTTGTTTTACTCGTCTGTCTGTCCGCGTGAGGACGTGCGCATCTTCAGATGTGTCCCCTGTAGTTTCTGCTGTATGTGATTGAGTGAAGTGCTGCTGTTCTCTCTTCTGATGAATGAAGCAGCGCCCTGCGCCTCCTGCCCTCTAGCGGCACTGCTGTGCGTCTGATCACAAATCATCCTCGCTGCTAGTCCTTCGCCGGTTCAACACATTTTATGAACATACGCTAATAAATCCCCCAGTACTCAGAGCTCACATGGGGCACGTTGCATAAAAATAGCCACTATGTTAAGACTGTGTCTTAAGAACTAGTTTGACCAATTAGCAGTTAGCCAAGAGGAAGTCAGTCTTACTTTTCTGATTCAAATTGGGTTATTCTACCTTTTTGTATCTGACTTTAAAAAGACAAAATAGATGACCAATTTTTTTTAAGACTATCAGGGCCGCTGCTGGCCAAATGGTTGCCCTAAGCAGGATTGTATTGTTGTGCTCCCTCCCTTAAATATTATGAAAGTAAAAAAAACATGTACTATAGGGGTCAAAATAGAACTTTAATAAAATATAAAAGTAAGTAAATAAATAAATTGTAATTAAATTATTGTAATTTGTAAATAATATTGTAGCACTAGACAGTTACCTATGGCTAATTTATTAATACAGTTGTCTGTTTGATTTTATGGTCTCAAGCATTCAGAAATCACGCAAGAGAAAATTAAGCAGTTTTACTACGAAAACCATGGTTAATTTTTGTAAGGGTTGTGATGTCCACATGTTTTTTGTTTAAGAAATTATAGAGACTGTGTCATGTATAGCAAAAATGTGGCCAAAAATTAAAAATTAAATGGATATTTGAATGAAATGTTTGGTCAATAGTCTATTAAACAAGGATATGATCGTCCTGTAAGTGTAACAGCAGCAATTACCAGGCCTTTGGCTCCCTTTGCAGGCATTTGTAATAACACTTAATGCTGAAAAAAAACAATAGACACCATCACAAAATTTGTAGTGGTTTTGCTGGTTATAATGTGACTTGTATTAGTTTTAATGGGAACTGTAATGGACCCTGTTGGTCTCTGCTGGTAATTGGTCACCTTCTATTGGTGGCTTGTTAAAACCAATAAATAATGGAATATGTCACAAAACACACTACAGAAAATATATTTTTTAATGGTTTTAATGGTTAAAAGTTGATGGTTTGTAATTTTTGTAATGGTATTTGTGATTTATTTGTGATTCATTTGTGATGGTATTAGAATTTTCTGTGATATTGTTTTTTTCAGCAGGGTTGCCTCATTGTTTTTATATAATGCATTTTAAGTCATTTTAAAGGCTGTTGTTGGCTTAGGTTTGTTTATATAACGACAAAAAAAAATATTATCTTAATACTTCTTTGTTATTTGAAGTAACAAAACTATGGTTAATTTGCGGTTACCATGGCTACAACAACCAAGGTTTTTTTTTTTTTTTTAGTAACTAGGATGGTGGCCCCCTGGGAGTTGGTACCCTACACAAACGGCGTACTCTGCATATAGAGAGCGGCGGTACTGAAGACTAGTATAACGTTAAGCAGTTTATGCAACCGGCCCATGGCTATAAAATGGATAGCTTTGACCAGAGCTGATGAAAACAACAACCGAACGAACCACGGAATAGAAAAATGTAAATGTCAATGAACCTGCCAAATCATTACGTTGCTAGGCAACCGTAAACGGTTCTTTATTCTTTTTATTTTTAATCACAGTTTTATTATAAAAAAACTATTTTATCACAGGAAAAGGGTTGTTTTGAGGCGAGGCAAAGTAACAAAAAGTTCCTTACAATGCCAAATTCATGTTCTCAAGTGGCTGTTTGTATTAATAATCCAGAGTTAAACATGAAAAGGGCGGGAAAAACAGTCTTTTCCCCTCATGTTGCAACATTTATCACTTAATTAATAATTTTGGCTATTTTTGCTCTCTTGTTTGGTTCACTGAAAAGTGAACATGATATTCATGAGATTCATTCATTCAGTTATGGTTTTGTTCTTATTTCTGTACTCATGTGATTCTTTGATATCGTTCTGTTTCAGGTAACTCAACTCAGCTCATTTTATTTCTAAAGCACTTTCAAAAACCACAATGGGCTCCAAAGTGCTGTACATGAAAAAAGGAAAAAAAAACAAAAAACAAATACATATAACCCAAATACATACAATTTACAACACATTATTAAAAGCTAAAGAAAATAAATGCGTTTTTAACATCCTCTGAAATGACCCTAGAGGACCAGCAAAAGCTTGAGAGAAACAATCTTGTTCAACCTCAGATATAAATAACTGACAGGGTGATGAACGGTCAGCAGTTGACCCTGAGACCAAGACTGCATAGGCATTTTATTAGGTAATTTTATTGGGCAAATAAAGTCCAGGTCCACCCAATAATCTAAAGGAAAACAAAAGAAATTAAATTTTGCTTAAAGATACTGAAGACTAATTTCGGACCATTACCTTTTTTTTCCAATTGTGTCACAATATTTTCATAACATAAAACAAATTTTCCCATTAAAGTCTCATTACTGCAGTGGGAAAAGATATTGCTTTTTACAGAATAGCAAAATGTGTTTATTTATCCAGAAAATAATGTTACAATGAAAGCATTTCATTTCGACATTTAAAATGTGATGGAGATGAACAAGCTCCTGTAACTTATAAAGTAAATGGTCAGAATGCAAAACTGCATCAATGGCTTCATTGTCTCAATGCAAAATAGCTATATCTTCTTTTTTGTTTTAATTTAGGGTTGAAATATGACTTTTCGTGGGATTCACAAGATGAGATTCTGTTTGCTGAGCACTAAAATGGAGGACCAGCCATCTGGACAAAGAAGAAAGTGAAACAGGTGTCGTGTTAAAGATTTATTCACATGTAGACACAGAGCATCATGCTGTCCTCCACACACACAATCCTTCACTCCCTGACAGAATCATTCCTGAACATCCTCTAAATTTACAACTCTGATTGGAGAGTATGGTAGATTGCTGCATGGACAAAATTATCCCTCCCTTTCTCTAAATCATACACACGCACACACACACACACACACACACACACACACACACACCGTCTTGGCAAAAGTGAGCCTTAAAAGCAGCACTGAATGAAGCTCATAACAGGAAGTGAAGAAGCAGTGAGGCTTTAATGGTGGAGCTGTGTACCTCCATTAAACTGCATGAGAGACCCGGTGAACTCGTCTGACAGCAGCAGCAGAGCAGACGCCTCCCAAGTCCATCCCAAACACACTGTCTGAAAGTCCAGCACGCTTGAGTTACTTCACAGATTGTGTGAGGCTAAATGATGTCAGAGCGGCGTAGAAAGAGATGATTGAGCTGTCATGATGATGAGAGATCAGTAATCTGCTCATTTAGAGAGTAAATCAGGGATGACCATCGCTGATATCTTCTCATTGCCTTTTCCCTATTAGATCACTGTCTTTATAAAAAGACTTGCTGTGAGAACTATTTTACATAGTTAACTGACCTCAACAATAAAGTTGTTCAAAATTAAATTATTTTAAACCTTTTGGGTTGTTGCTATGGCATTGCTGTATGGTTGTTAGGGTGCTTTGGTTGCTTGGGCATCTGTGGCAGACAGAGATGATCCTACTATTGAGAGATAAGAGGGTCTGTATTACTTACTATTGGATAAAGTGTATTGGCAAAAGTGTACTATTGGATCACGTGCGCCTTAATAACCAATCACATCACAGCCTTAATGTCATTGAATTTCAGTCCGAGTTGTGCAACACTCAATCGCCGTTTACGGATACCATAGGAGTGAATGGGAAGTGCTGAATCCCACTTGTTGGAAAAAAGTCAGTGACTTCTCTTATAAAATGACATTTTTTTGATGTAAACTCTAAAAATAGTTCAATCCAAAAGTATTGCTTAGTGTAAAACATGTTGAAGATTAGCTTATAGGCTGTCGATTCATTAAATGATGAGCAGTTTCCTCTAAAAAGCTGCAGTGCAAGATTACTGACAAATTGTAGCCTCAAAGTTACTCATTTGGACGAGGCAGTCAACATGGGACTGCATTACATCCTGCAACACCTCGACAGACCTGGAAATTATGCAAGGATATTATTGTGGACTTCAGTTCGGCCTTCAATACCATCATGCCTGACCTTCTCTCAGACAAACTGACTCAGCTCTCCATGCCCACCTCCATCTGTCAGTTGATCACCAGCTTCCTGACAGACAGGCAGCAGCTAGTGAGGCTGGGTAAACTCACATCCAGGACTCTCACGATCAGCACTGGCACCCCTCAGGGATGTGTGCTCTCCCCACTGCTCTTCTCCCTGTACACAAACGAATGCACTGCAAAAGACCCCTTGTCAAGCTCCTGAAATTTACAGATGACACTATCATCATCGGCCTCGTCCACAATGGAGACGAGTCTGCTTACAGACAGGAGGTTAAAGAGCTGGCTGTCTGGTGCAGTCACAACAACCTGGAGCTGAACACGCTAAAAACAGGGGAGGTGATTGTGGACTTCAGGAGGAACCCTCCTGCACTCCCCCCACTAACCATCATCGACAGCACTGTGACAACACTGGAGTCATTCAAATTCATGGGCACCACCATCTCTCAGGACCTGAAGTGGGACATTCAGATAGACTCCATTGCTAAAAAGGCCCAGCAGAGGCTATACTTCCTTCGCCAAGTGAGGAAATTCAGGACAGTCTGTTCTGTGTTCATCCATAACTGTCTGGTTTGGTTCAGCTATCAAATCAGACATCAAGGGCCTCATTTATAAAATGTTGCGCAGAAACCATCCTAAATTTGATCTTACGATCATCTCTCAAATATGCGAACGTGTGATTCATAGAATGAATGTACGCACAGAAAACGCACGTACGCCTTTCTTTCAGATGTGATATCTATGAGTCGCAAATGATCTTGAACTTGCGCGCAACTGAATGGTTTCAGCTCTCTACCTTGCAAATGACTCCTAATTAATGTTATTGACATATAAAAGATCACCAGTCATCGTTCAAATCCTTTAATTTAGAACAGCGAGCTGCAAGAACAGCTTACATTTCCAAAAACCTGGAGTATTCTGACAAGAAAAAGTGTGTACATCTGCTCACACTCATTCCACCAGCTGGGAACAGTCCTGGAAAAGGTACGTGGGAGTGATTTTGTGCCTCTTTGGGATGGCACCACAAGGCGTCGTTCACTTGCAGAACGTAAGCTTCTGGAGGGCACATAAGTTTGAACTGGCGAGTTTTGGTATACTGGTGCAGCGCCAGTTATTGTGTACACCAGTATATGTCTTGTAGGCAAACATCAGTGCCTTGAATATGATGCAAGCAGCTACTGGTAGCCAGTGTAAACTGATGAAGAGAGGCGTAACGTTTCTGGCTGTCCTGGAAGGAGTTATGGTTGACAAACCCAGCTGTATAGAGAAGTTGTGATGAAGTGCTGGGTTGGCTGAGACCACGAACAGTTCTGTCTTAGCAAGGTTGAGTTGAAGGTGATGGTCCTTCATCCAGCTTGAAATGTCTCAGACAGGCTGCAATGCCGGATCATCTGGTTGGAATGAGAAGTAGAGTTGAGTGTCATCAGCATAGCAGTGATTAAGAAAAGCCATGCTTCTGAATGACAGATCCTAATGATGGCATGTAGATGGAGAAGAGAAGAGGTCCAAGCACTGAGCCTTGAGGAACCCCAGTAGCAAGAAGTTGTGACTTAGAAACCTCACCCCTCCAAGACACCCTGAAAGACCTACCTGAGAAGCAAGTCTTAAACCACAGGAGTGCGGTTCCTGAGATGCCCATCTTTATGAGGGTGGACAGGAGGATCTGGTGGTTAACCATGTCAAAAGCAGCAGACAGATCCAGCAAGATGAGTACTGAGGATTTGGAAGCTGCTCTTGCCAGTCTCAGGGCTTCAGTAACCGAGAGTAGGGCAGTCTCAGTTGAGTGGCCGCTTTTGAAGCCAGATTGGTTGTTGTCCAGGAGGTTGTTCTGTGCAAGGAACTATTATATGTTTTGAACACAACTCGCTCAAGTGTCTTTGCAATGAATGGAAGAAGGGATACCGGTCTGTAGTTTTCTAAAAGTGCTGGATTTAGAGAGGGTTTCTCAAGCAGTGGGGTTACCAGAGCCTGCTTAAATGCTGTGGGAAATGTAACAGTGTGAAGAGAGGTGTTGATAATGTGAGTAAGCGCAGGTATGACTGAAGAAGAAATGGCCTGAAGGAGGTGAGTGGGGATAGGATCAAGAGGACAGGTAGTAGGATGATTGGAAAGGATAAGTTTAGAAACGTCCGTCTCCGAGAGTGGAGAGAAGGAGGAGAGAGAGTGTGTATTTGTCGTTATGAAGTTATCATCAGTTTGTGGTGTGGGGAATTGGTATCTGATGTTTCTTGTTTTATTTTTGAAGAATTTTGCAAAGTCATCAACTGTAAGGGTTGATGAAGGAGGAGGGGGAGGAGGACAGAGAAGAGAAGAGAAAGTTTTGAAAAGTGTGCGAGAGTCAGAACAGTTGTTAATTTTGTTGTGGTAGTATGTCGTTTTAGCAGTGGAGATATTTGCAGAGAAGGAAGAGAGGGGTGAATGGTTTGCGCCATTTCATCTCTGCAGCCCTGAGTCTAGAGCGATGTTGATGGAGAACATCGGACAGATGTTAGAGTGGAGCAGAGAGTGTCAGTAGCACTGTTTGTGTCCAGTGCTGAAAACTGAGGGGGTGAAGGAAGTGAGGATGAAACCATAGAGGATAGGCGAGAGGGAGAGAGTGAGCGTAGTTTACGCTGAAAGGTGACCTGCAGAGGAGTGTGTGCTGTGTCAGGAGTTGGTGTGAGGTTAGAAGTGATGAGGAAGTGGTCTGAGGTGTGTAATAGAGTAACTAAAGTGCTCTCAGTGGAGCAATAGCGTGTGTAGATGAGGTCCAGTTGGTTACCTGATTTGTGAGTAGCCGCAGTAGACACTCACTTGAGATCAAATGAGGCGAGCAGAGTGTTGAAGTGAGCAGCCTTACTTCAACACTTGATTGTTTTTATTATAAAATACAATATTTCACAAGAAAAACTATCAAAATAAAACACTGAACACTACCTGCATGTCAATGTGATAATTAACCGACATCAGAACTGTGAATGTCTTGTTAAATGATTGAAATATTTACTTGTTGGGGAGTAACTTCTAGTGGTTGCTAGGCAGTTTCAGTGGTATTTTGGGTGGTTGCTACAGTGTGGATTCAGTTATTGTTCTGGGTGGTTGCAGTGAAATTGCTATAGTGTGTTCTGGCTGTTTGCATATTTTATTCTTTTCCTCTTTAAATGATGTAATGTAGAGACAGTGAGCTGCAAGAATTTCTTGAAGACCAGTTTTCACTACTTGACTGTTGAGAAACTAATTCCTGTACTTCAAAGGAGAGCAATAATTCAGTTTGAGGTATTGGTTTAGTCTGTTTCATATTTCTCATTCCTTCCATTGGCTCTTGCATAAGAGTTGATGCAAGAGTCTCTGGTGAGAACTGTGTAACAAAAGGTCTGCTCATCCTTACCATTAAAGCATCCCAGTTAAATTTACTTGTTGCAAGATCTCTGTAGCAAAACATTTTTCCTGTCCATTCAACCCGCTTATCAGAAAGCTTTTAATGGAGTTTTTTTTTTTCTTTGTAGTATTCTATATTTATGTATGTATTGAAATGATGCTTAGTGGAGGGTCATTATGTGCTGGGACTAATTTGATAGTGTCTGTCAGTTATTATGCAAACCTCTCATCGTTACATTTTAAAAGCAGCATGTCTGAAAATGTCAGTGGCCTCGGTGGTCAGATCCCCAGCTGTGTAAATGATGAGACCATTCTTTGCTAAAATATAAACATGACCGATTTAATCTGCTGTGAACATTCTGCTGCTTTGTGATACTTTGCCTACAATAAAATGCACATCCTTGCAATTAATTTATCAAAACAGATGTAAAACACATTTTATACATAAACTTAATGAAAATGCAGAATGGCGTATGCCTGTAACCAGTGTTTCTGTCAGTGTTGTATCACACTGCTGCAAGCTTTTGTTATTGATGCACCTGTCAGCTTGTGCCTAAATTCATAAGAGCTCATCCAGAACAAAATTTACAGAGCTGTGAGCGCTGACGCAAATGGATTTTACAATTTTCTGTGCCAAGCCAATTATGTCAGTCCTTTTGTCAGGTACAGAGAGTTCGTGCCTGACAGTTTACAACTTATCTCAAGTCATACAATTACGAAGGTGCATCTAAAAATGGTTTGGAACAAAATGAGGGTGAGTGCCTTAAATAGTGCCTTATTTTTGGGAACTGTTCCTTTAAGCTCAAGCAGAAAACTAAAATGTCAAAAATATGGGACATTTATTTTAGATGCTAATTTTATTAGTCCACAGTACAAAATAAAGACCTGCCCTGGAATATCATGAAGTCCTCAGTGACCAAATAATTCCCATACAAAAAAAAAAAAAAAAAGGGAAAACAATACTAAACAGTCACTGAACAAAGGTTTTTTTTTTTTTTTTTTTTAAAATGAGTTTGATTGTAAAGACAAACACAAAGCAGAAGTGAGGATCCGCTGATCAAAGCCTCAGTTACAGTCCAATAAGTGTGAGCCAGGTCATTTTTTGGCATATGTGATTTTCATGGCACACGTGGCTGTGATTCTGAATCCCTGCAGTGCATCTTTCGCAACTCCAGCTTGAGCCTCGCTCTCAAACTCCACAAACGCAATGTCATGCTTTCCAGGGACCAGCCGCACTTCTTTAAACCCTGGAAACCTGAAGAGGTGGAACAAGACGGGAAGTTAAAAAATCTGAGGAGAAAATCTTGCTGAAGCTGGATGATAATATATTAAAAATAATAATAAATTTATATTATATATATATATATATATATATATATATATATATATATATATATATATATATATATATATATATATATATATATATGCACATTTTTATTCAAAAGGGGAAACAGTAGATTTAAAGTGTTTAATAGCAATGTTTTTGCACTAAAATAAATCCCATTTATATGCACACTGTAACAATACATTAAAAAGATAATAGATAATCGTTTTACATTTATTACTACAACATTTACTTTTTTCAAATGTGTATTGAAAACTTACTGGTTGAATAACATGGAGAGCATCATCTCGTTGGTTTCTTCTGGGAGATTATTCAGGAACAGAATATAATTTGGTGGGTTGTCAGGGACCTATATCAATAGAAAATCATTTATTATTAGGTACATAAAACACTGGCTACGTTACATGCAACCAAATAATCCGTTTGTAATCGGATTGATGGCTCAATCAGACTGAAAAGCCTTCATGTAAACACCTGAATCGATCCGATTGAGCTCGATCGGAATGAAGGGGGTGGTTTATTCCTTTTCTAATACTATTGAGTATTAGAAACTACCTTATCTAACCCCGAAACGGAAAGGACTGCGCATGTGCAATGACGCAGAAATAGCGTAATGATGTATGACGCATGAAACGAGTGGTTCTTTCTTTTGAATAAAGTGTTGTATAAATGCTTGTTCTGTCATTATAAAACTCTCCTTTCACTCGGCAACTGTGAAGTGGAGCAGGACAAACTCCCACCAGTCGGATTCTCATCCACAGGTAACCCGTTTTGGGCGTGGGGAGGGGCATTTTCACTGCTTGATAAATATGAGCAGCACGGTACAGCGGTTTATATGTATATTTATCCAGAAATAGATAAATATTAATTCTGCTGTTAAAAACAAATAAAGAAACCGTTTAGGAGAGTGGTCATTATGTGCAAACAGTGAGAAACTATATTTGTGCAGTGTGCGCATGTCAAAAAATAAATAAATTCCGATATGAAGCTTGTGACATATAAACGTGCACATCAGGACATTATTAACTGTCTTTATATTTACTTTGAAAGCTGAAGCTTGCGATTATGGAAAGGGGTGTTACATTTCCGACACGCGCTTTTGGTGTTCGACCAATCACAATGCAATGGGTCAGTTGGCCAATCAGAGGAGACTTTGCTTGTCGGAAGGAGGGGCTTTGTAGAAAACGAGAGAGGCGAGGCATAGAGGAACTACAATAATGTACAGTATTTGAAAAATAATGTGCTTTTTGAACATTAAAGCATGTCAACATATTCTGTTACACCAAATACACAAAATAATGATCTCTAAAATAGCATCATATGACCCCTTTAATCCTTGAAAATATGAATTATATTGTTTGTTTGATGCTAATTATATATTAAGTCATATCAGATATGTATTTTTCTTATAGAAATACATTATAGAAAATGCCAATCCATGTGTGAGATGATAATATAAAATGTAATATATATGTATATAATAAATTAAACATTACCTTGTCATAGTGTTTTATAATTTATACAGATAACTTGTATGCCAATAAAATAAATATAATAACCATATTAGAATATATTACCTTATTTATTACTTATATTAGCGCTTTATCATTAATATATCATACAAATATATATATATTTCATAATGTTGTGCGCTATCTGTCACGCCCACTGAAGGCTCGTCAGTAGATCACGCGTGCGCAGATAGCGCTGAAGTGAACTGAAAAGCTGAAAAACTGAAAGCTGAGGTTATCCGCTCTCTTATCCTCAAACATACATAACCTGCTTTTTGGAATACCCCCCAGATCACTTTATTTAGCGTTCATGTAAACACTACATTCAGATTCATCAATCGGAATGAATTCAGTCCGACTGAACCAAAAATTGTGCATGTAAACATAGCCAAAGTATTTTTAAAAAAATACAAAAATATCAAATCACAAAATAAGCATGTAAATTGTGTGACATACCTGGACTGTGGCAGGTGGAGGAGGTTGCGTGCTTACAGCTCCCTGCAGGGGGGAAAAAAAAAACACAAAAAAGTCACAAACATCTTTAAGCAAAATTTACTCATTGATCTGGTTTTCTTTAAATGTACATTTCAGCACAACTAGGTCGTCGATATCATTTTCTAATCACAATGCCTCAGCAAACATGCATTTCAACTCACCGCTGGTTTCTTGTTGACATTGGCGGCCTGTTCCTGAGCTTTCTTTTTCTTCTCTTTCTTCTTTTCTTTATCTCCATACGTGCCTCTCATCTTAGAGATCAGGTCTGAGTCTGTTTTTGCATACTGGATTCGCTACAAGTACACGCTAAGGTTAGCAACTGAGAAATGTGTTCATTTCTAATGTAACGTGTAAACATAAATACTATGAATGACAAAATCTGATAAACACCCTTAGTGAATCACAGATGAAAGAAACTAAATATAACCAATAATGGCATTTTTCACATTATAGATAAACTTCTCCTAATGTGATCTGATTATAGCATAAAAGTTAAAGTGAATCAAAGGAGCATATTCCGCTCATTATTTTCTGAAATGTTAATCGTGTGACTGCTTTGTAGTTCCTGTGAGCTGAGGCACTGACCATGGGTTTATTGTAGAAAGGGAATCCCTGAAGCTGTCTGAGGGCATTGGTGGCTGCAGAAAGCTCTTTGAAGATAACAAAAGCCTGACCCCTCATCTTTGTGGTCTTTAATGCAACAATGTCCAAAATCTGGCCGAACTGGGAGAATAAGGCGTACAGGGATCTCTTCAACTCTAGAAAAGTTGCAGGGGGAAAAAATAAGTTTCACAATCATATCAATTATATAGTTTAATGATCAAAGGGAGAGAAAAGGAGCAAACGTGTCAAAGTCTTTACCTTCTTTCTTGATCTTATCATTCACATTGTTGATATAGATGGTGTGATTCGGTCGTATGTCCATGATTAATAACCTCAGGTAAAACCAGACTAAAATACAGAGAAAGGCACAAGAAGAGAATAAATAAAGTGAGCAGTTGAACAACCACACAATGACAAAACACACGTTAGTACAGACTATTGTTAATATCGCTGAGTGCTGCTTTTCTAAATTATAAACGTACAAATAATTTACTAAACATTAATAAAACTGAATGAATCGCCTCAAACTCACCACACTGCTGAGTCCAAGCGGAAACTGCCGCTACGCTTCTTCCTCCTCTGGTTTATTGTTGTGAAACAGTTGCGCCACCTGCTGTCGCGGAGTGATATAAACATCAAACGCACAAAAGTGTGGAGGTTTAAAAAACAAAATAAAAACCAAGACTGTTTCCCACAAGCGTCGTAAACCTAAATTGATCGTAGCTCTGTGGGTGACAGGTTCTAAGAGCAATTTAAGCTTAGATGCTTTTGGGAAACGCAGCCCTGTAGTACAAGATTACATCGTTTAAACAAGCATTTAAGTTTGCCAACCCTGCAAATACTTTAATATAAACGTGTTCTGAGTGGTTGCTAGGCAGTTTTCAGTAAGACAGACAGATAGAATCACTAATATTCTGGGCCAGTTTTGTACCACTTATGAAAACCTTGGTTAAAAATCTAAGACACATTCAAAAAGATATGAAAATGAAAACATTTGATTTATTTTACATCCAGAATTTAATAATACACGCCATAAAAAACACAAATGAGAATATAATACATTCTGGTTCATGCACAGTTCATTGTTTTCCAATACAATATCCAGCTGACGTATTTTGTGATATGTTGAGTGCTGTTCTCGTTGATGGACAGTGTTTGTGTTCAGAGTGCGTTGATGCTCTGTAGTTTGCGCTCAGTGAAAAAGCGGTGTGTGTCTCGTGTGTGTGAGAGCTCTGACGGTTTGCTGCGGCTGAAATACGACAGCACTGAGGTGTTATTCTGACGAGCAGCGGCTTTTTCTCCATCTTCCTCATCATCGTCCCTACACACAAACAAACACATTTAATATTGAATTTCAAGCACAAATGCACAAGTACTAACATGTTCAGACAGAAAAAACATTTTTGTATATAACATTTTATGTGTAAGCACTAAAGAAAATGAAACTGAGTGTTTTGTGAATATGAAAAGGCAGCGCCCTCTGCTGTCAGACTCACCAGTGAACAGCAACAGCTTTACTGTCCATGAGCGTCTGCGCTGTGCTCCAGCTGAACCTCACAAACTGAGGATAACCAAACACTGGGTCCAGATACTTCAGCAGCCAGCTCTTCGTTTTGGGATCTAAACACACAGAATAAATCATAATATTTACTTTGAGCATAGTACAGAACTCTTGGGGTAAAATTTTTAAATGTTTTTGAAAGAAGTCTCTTTTATTTATTTAATCAAAAACACTGTAATATTGTGAAATATTTTTGCAATTTAAAAGAACTGTTTTCTATGAATATATTATAAAATGTAATTTATTCCTGTGATACAAAGCTGAATTTTCAGCATCATTACTCCAGTCTTCAGTGTCACATGATCCTTAATAAAAATCATTCTGATATTTGATACTCAAGAAACATTTCTGATTATCAATGTTGAAAAATGTTGTCCTGCTTCATATTTTTATGGAATTTAGAATCTGTTTTTTTAGAATCCTTTGTTGAATACAAAGCATTTTATTTGGAATAGATTTTTTTGTTACATTATAAATGTCTTTACTATCATTTTTGATCAATTTAATGTGTTCCTGCTGACTAAAATTATTAAAACAATAATTTTAAAAACCTTAAATGACCCCAAACTTTTGAACAGTAGTATATATGTGCCAGAAAAACAGCAGTAATTGACATCAGTAGTGCTCATTTAAAAATATTTAAATATGATTAGTCTACCTTTAATTGTTAATAAAAAAATAAATTAAAAAAAACACTTCTATGGAAATATAAATAGAAGGAATATTATATGATATAAACTGACCATTAGGATACCCAGAGCCATAATCTGTGTCCACTCCGCCCAAATCTTCTGCAAATTTCCAGGATTTGACTGCATGGTCTCTAGCCACCTACAAAGAGAACACATTAATCAAAAATATTAAAAAAAATCAAATCATATGCTTATATCTTTCTTATAGTGTTAGCAAATATTTTTCCTCTAATAACTGACATTCCCCTTATATCGTCCACCTCTGAAGGAACCCATACCTTGGCACAGATGCTGGCAGCGCTGACGATGGGGAAGAGTGAGTCTGCTTTGGGACGGACGGTGACCTCCACCCCTGGGAACCGGTGGGAGAGCTTCTCCTGATACTTCTCTGCAGGACCCACAGTATCCACAAACACCTGAGAGGTTTGAAAAACACATCATTATGAAAAACACGTCAAAAAATTATAATAATAAAAAATAAATAAATTATAATATATATATATATATATATATATATATATATATATATATATATATATATATATATAAAATCAATTATAAAATATATAAATGATAAAAAAAAATTATAAAATTTATAAATTGTAAAAAAAAAGAAAAAAAGAAAGACACGTCTTACTGGCTTCATCACCAGTTCTGCTGTCTGTCACACAGGTGTTGGTTTGTACCTCTTTGAGCTGCACCCCACAGTCCAGGGCATACTGCACCAGACCAATCGCAGCATCATGTGACAGCGCATTCAGATTGTATTTTGCTCTGAATATAAAAGCACAACAGGTTAAAGAGATTCTCTTGACTCTAATTACCAGCCTTCACATGCATGCAGTGAAATCGTGTGTGTGTGTACCTCTGCAGCATGCTGGTGGAAATGATGTTTGGTGAGAGGACCTGAAGGGCCCAGCCTACAAAATCTTTGGCCTCATCGAGCTTCAGAAACAGGTTCTCTCTCTGTGCCTCCGTCAGCGTCTTTGAGTCTAAACATGTGACAAAAATACTGCAGATTTCCACAGAATCTGAACTCCAGTTAAGATTTGCTCTGTAACCAACCTGCCACTTTCAAATTCTTCAGCTCTTCCTTTCTGGATACAGGGCAGAAGCATATCCCATACACCATGGGTCCTGAAATACAGCATATCAAATTTATACTCCAGTTTCAATCACAAAATGGCCTTGTCCAATGACGACACTCACCCAGTACGGGACCCCTGCCCGCCTCATCGATGCCCAGGCAGCAGTCCTCTGTCTTACACACGTCTGGGATGGACGAGGACAAGCGGCAGCTCACAGAGTTATCCGCCTCAAAATCACTCAGATCCATGTCTGATCATTTGGATAAAAAATTAAAAAAATTTTAAAAACAAAAAAATATATATCACAATTAAGTAAACATAGGTATGAATTTTAAGCTTAATTTAAGCTTTAGAAAAATGCATATCACAAAAATTATTTAATGAATATCAATAATAACATTAATATTACAATCAATAAAAAATAAATTAATTAAGCTTCAAGCTAACAGCCCACTAAAATTAGATATATAATATAATTCCATCCTTTATGGAAATTAGTTACATAATACAAAATTTTCAAATAAATGTTGTCCTTTGGAACTTTATATTCAAAGGACTCTAAGTAGCACAATTGTTTTCAACATTGATAATAAGAAATCTTGCTATTGTGCAAATAATCAAGTTATATTGAATAGTATTCGACCAGAGCATGTTAGTAAACATATTAAAACATATCCATAAATCACAACACATGTATTATTATTATTATTCCCTGTATAAAATACAGAATTTAAAAGGCACGTCTTTAACAGAAATGACCCACAACACATTTCCTCCCGCATCTGATACTGAAACCAATCAATAATACGAGATCATACAAATAATTTACAGTCAAAATAGTACGAACAATGAGTGGAGAGAACGTGAGGTTTATTCACTCTTATTAACTAACAGAGCATTCAAAAGCATCGCAGAACAATGTGATTTAACCATTAAAGTGTGTAAAAGTTGCTGCATAAACAAACTTGCACGAACCTGTTTTGCAGCGCGCCTCAACCGGAAATACAGAATTGGCGCGAGTGTGACAGGACAGCGTGACCTTTGACCGACAATACTGGAAAGACAACAAGTATTTATTACTGCATAGAAAAATACGACGCACACTGAAACATATTCAAAAACACAGCTACTGTCTAAAATTATGCAGCGAACGCGTTTAAATGTGTGCCTCCACAAGTCTCTGTCGCAGTGGTTTGTGGGAAATGTAGTTTAGGGGACGTTTGGCTATTCTCCCGATTTTATCTTCTAATTCAGTGTTTATTTGCATTCACGCGAGTGCAGAAATGTAAAAGACAAAAACACGAATAGGGAGGTGAGCAATAAATTATAAATAGAGGTTAAGAGTGATGAATTGTCATTGATTAAGTATAACCGTGAGGTTAGTATTGCAAAACACTATGCATATGGTTTTTGTGCGGTTTGCTCTCATATTGTGGATGTAAAATTTGGCTAAAATAATGAATTTTTTTAAATGTATTCTTAATTTTCTGACACGTATGTTAATAGGCCAAAACCAAAAATACAAGACACCATGTGCATCTAAATACACTGTTTTCTGAAATGTTGCTCTATCTTATCCAAACTGGAATCAAAGAAATATGGCTTGAAATTGCAAACTAAATGCATAAAGTGAGGCGGTGCGCTGAAGCACATGGTTCCTCCCTCTTTAAGGTGAGTTTTGCAGCAGGGACTTCCTGTGCTCGTGCATCAAGGGAAAGTGAAGTTTCGCTTCAACATACAGAACAGGTACGTTTTTAATGCGGATATATTTCTCTTTTGCCTAGAATCTTAATGGTTATTTACTTGCACAAGTGCTTAATGCATATTTTTGCTGATTATTACTGAACAAAAGAGCGCGCGGAAAACGCCGGCGCTGTTCTCTTGCAGATTGCATCATATTTTAGCAACTGTTTGACATGTCTTAACGCATTAAAATTAATTTATTGTGTCAGACTGTGAGTATTAGTTATTTCAACTGTTATAATTCACGCAGTGCTACTTTTATGCAGTATCACTCGACCGGTCAGGCTTAGCTCTCGTGGCTAAGCAGCTAAATGACTTTCTGAATATATTAGACGTTTTAATGTCTTTTTAATATGCATTTCGACTTTTGCATGTTTCCTGACAGACACTGTATATTACAAGTCAACCTGCGTCTTACCAATTATAGCAGAGCCTTAAGTTAGCGCACTTGTCTCGGCCTTCTCCAGCGCACTTTCACCTTTTTCCTGCAGTTTTCAGGGCAAAGTCTCGGAAGGTCGTTGACCTTTCTTGTATTTTCTAGGTGTGGATACTATCAGCTTTTAGCAGAGATACTGAGCTGACAGGCGTGGAATCGACCTCTGAGCCAAGTGCACTTATAAAACACGTTCAAGTCCCTCTTTTAAGGGTAAAAATTACAAAAAATGCTCGTGCATTTGGTCTGTAGTTGAACTGAGATAAAGACTTGGGTAAAATGCCGTATTTAGACATGAACCACTTCTTGAATCAGAAGCCCATTGTTCAGAACAAGTGACTATCATGTGACCTGCAGTGTGTGTGTGATCCACTGCAAAGCTTTTGCATACATTATGAACTCTTACTCTGGTTCAAACACGAAAAGATACTTGTGTTGCTGGTTTTTTGTTAGATTAGAAGTTCAGTTTCCTGTTCTCATTTCAGAACTAATATTTTGAGGCAAATATATTTTGGTAAATTACTTAAATGAGTTTTTACATCACCCAAAAAAGAAACATCTGTCATCATTTACTCATGCTTAAATTGTTCCAAATCTGTGAATTTCTTTCATCTGCTGAAGTTATTTTGAAGACTGTTGGTAACCAAACAATTTCTGGTTCCCATTGACTTTCATAGCATTTTTTTTTTTTTTCCATAAAATGGAAGTCAACGGACTGTTTGGTTACCGACATTCTTCAAAATATCTTTTTAGGTCATCAGAAGGAAGAAATTCACACAGGTTTGGAACTACAAAAGTAAATTCTAACAGCTTTACACACACCTTCAGTCAGTTTGCTGTTTTTTCCTTTTTTTGCTGTCCTGGTACCACAAGAAAAAAGTCAAAAAACATTTACTGCAATTAATTTAAAAAGTTTTTAATTTGTAATTAAATGTGTGGTGTAAGCAGCAGCAATAATAGCAATAATAATAATAATATTCTTGATGTTCTTCTTGGGTTTTTTTTTGGTCAGCAGTGACAAGCAATCTTCAAGATGTCTTCTGGAAACGCTAAGATCGGTCAGCCTGCTCCTCAGTTCAAGGCCACAGCTGTGGTAGACGGACAGTTTAAAGACGTTCAGCTCTCTGACTACAGAGGTGAGCATCAGACACGCCACACAGTCTTTTGTAGATTAGGCCGAGAGTATTTTAAATGTTATTCTAACCTACTTTTGCTTCCATTGCATCATGATACTAGCCATAAACCCACTAACTGGGTTACAAGTGTAACCTGTTTTCACTTCATCTTTATTTCCCTCCATTTCTCCTTTAGGGAAGTATGTCGTGTTGTTCTTCTATCCACTTGATTTCACTTTCGTGTGTCCTACTGAGATCATCGCGTTCAGTGAACGGGCCGCTGAGTTTCGTAAAATCGGTTGCGAAGTCATCGCTGGCTCCACCGACTCTCATTTCAGCCATCTGGCATGGTGAGGATCCTGCTTTTATCCCCACATACTCCACATCTGAAGGGCTAAACTGGCTACTTTACTGTAAAATATCTTGTGCTTTCATTATAAAAAGTAATTTATTATAGAGCAGTAGTGCCAGTTGTCCTACACTTTACGTTAGTTGTCACTGTTGGTTTTCTCTCGCTTGTGAACGTGATTCTTAGCGGGCTTTCTATGGCTTCACCCAGTTAGTGGTTGTCTTCTGTGTTCTCCTAACCAGCCTGGCTTTGATGAGAGCTACTATAGTGTGTTAGAGAGGCACAGATAAAGGAAGGGTGTAGCGCTTTGTTAGTTCTAGAAACTGCCACTTGAAGTCACATTGACCTTTTATTTAGACAGCATTATTATTTACACTTAATACTACAATAACTACTACTACTAATAAATGTTTAGGTTTAAAAAACAGGCTTTTGTACAAAAAAATAAAATAATAACAATAGTATTATAATAATTTTTTTTTTTAGGTTTTTTGAAAACTCAGATATTTCTAAGAATAGAAATAATAAATTTAAAAAGAACACTTTTCAGGTTTTGAAAATCCAGAATTTTCTAAGAAGAGGAATGAAAAATAAGTAAATAAATGCTTTCTGTTTTAAAAACCCAGATTTAAGAAAAAACAATAATTAAAAAAAAAATTTCTAAAGTGTATGTATATATATATATATATATATATATATATATATATATATATATATATATATATATATATATATATATATATAATATATAATATATAATATATATATATATATATATATATAATATATAAAAATTGCTTTTTGTTGAAAAACATTGTGGAAAGTCAAAAAATAGGGGAGGGTGCTATTGCTATGAACAATTATATTATGGTAAATTTATATCACATTAACGGGCTGTATCTCTGTTCAGCATCTTGCTGGAAATATAATGAAAATAATTAAATATGCAATAGCCATGAGGGATAACCATGTCTATTAGACCAGCGGTTCTCAATTCCAGTCCTCGCGTACCCCCGCTCTGCATATTTTGCATGTCTCTTTGTTAACACACCTGATTCAGATCATCAACTCGTTAGAAGTGAGCTCCGTGCATGAACGTGTTCCGATTGACATGGTCCCTCCCTACACAGTTTCCATTGCTCCCTACTCCCTGAGCAGGAGAAATCTGTTGAAGTTTACTTCACTTTGGAACATTCAATCACGGATTTGCGCTGCGCCACAGCCTGCAGCGTCCTCACACAAAGACGAAACTTACTAGAGATGCGTGAAGGGTAACATAATACACTCTGTAAATACATGCAATTTAAATTCACGTCTCGCACACTTCAATGTGCTTTGAATGGAACATATACGTTCACTTCGAACTGGAGTCATGGCGGAATATCCGGTGATGTTCACTTCGCAGGGCACTTACAGTCGAATAGAACGTCTGAAGCGATAAGAGAAACATACAAAATGTGCAGAGCGGGGGTACGCGAGGACTGGAATTGAGAACCGCTGTATTAGACTATACACTTTATAAGTTAAATTCCTGTTGTGACATGACTGTTGGCTTGTTCCCGATAGGATCAACACAGCCAGGAAGCAGGGTGGCCTCGGCTCCATGAACATCCCGCTGGTGGCTGACCTGACTAAGTCTATCTGCCGTGATTATGGCGTCCTGAAAGAGGATGAAGGCATCGCCTACAGGTCTGTGATGATGTGCTCATGTTTGCACTGGTTCAGTTAAACTACAACTACTTACCCCCTCTTGGTTGCAGTGCATGATTGCAGCAGGAGATAATGATCAAGGGTGCTCGATAACATCAACGTGTACTGTACCGTGGGCAGGGTACAGGAACTATGAGAAGAATATTAACTTTAAGCAGATTTTATTGCACCTTGGAATTCTATATCAAATGTTCAATCATTGATTTTGAATTAATGTTCCGGGTTCAAATTTCAGCATTTGACACAGTGCTATATTATATATTATATTATATTATATTATATTGTACACCTGCTATTGAGAAGTCTGTAATATTTTTAAATGTTTTTGAAAGAAGTCTCTTATGCTCACTAAGGCTGCTTTTATTTGAATAGTAAACGTACTGTAAAAGCAGCGATATTTTAAAATATTCTTTTTTATTAAAATATTCCTAAGTTAAAATGAACTATATTCTATTTAAATAAAATTAAAGATGTCATTTATTCCTATGATGCAAAGCAGAATTTTCAGCATCATTACTCCAGTCTTCAGTGTCACATGAACATGATCCTTCAGAAATGATCATTTAATTCAGAAATGTAATTTAATAATATTTTCAGATTATTATCAATGTTGAAAACAGTTGTGCTGCTTATATTTTAGTGGAAAGCATGATACATATTTTTGGAGTTTTTTTTTTTTTTTTTGATAAAGAAATTTCAAAACTCTAACATTATAAATGTCTTCACTGTCAATTTTGATTAATTTAATACATCCTTGCTGATTAAAATATTAATTTCTTTCAAAAAATCTTAGTCACCAACCCCATATTTTTTTGCAAAAAAAAAAGATATACACTGTGTATATGAGTTGCAAATTTGTCTAAATGAAATCGTCATCCTTTTTGAAGTAAAGTGGGCATACTTTTAATTATTTATTTACTTTAAGGGACTTGTTGACTTCTTTGTAGTAATCAACATTGTTCAATGAATTCACTGAACTTGATTTGCAGATAAAACATTCCTTTAATGTTGAAAACTAATTTAAGAGCAGTCATACAGATTTTATTGTAAACCGAGCAAGTTGCTGTACAAACAGTGAGTTTTCTTTCTCTTGTCTTGCTCCCACAGAGGTCTGTTTGTGATTGACGATAAAGGCATCTTGAGGCAGATCACCATCAATGACCTGCCGGTGGGCCGCTCGGTGGACGAGACGCTGAGACTAGTGCAGGCCTTCCAGCACACCGACAAATATGGAGAAGGTGAGTGAGACTGGGCTCTTTCTGAATGTCCTGTTTATCTTAAGTGGGCAGCATGTGTAAACATGCTCTAAAATGTTTCGTGATCCAATCACTCAAACCACATTTGGAGGAGATAAAAAACATGTGACCACATTGTATTTGTAGTGTAAACACAGATGCGTCTTGATGCCAACGAAGAGCCGTTTACTTGCATAACAAAGTTATACTGTACCTCCAAAATGAGGGTTTTAAGCCCATACTTGTACTATCTTTTATACGCTTGATTTCTACTGGAAACATCATGTTTGAAGCGTGATAAAATTCATGTGTATAACACACTGACTGAACTGATGTGCATAACTGAAATCTGATCACAAGTGATCACAGGTTATGTAATGAGAGAGGGACAGTCTATATGCAGAGGTGTTGAGTAATTACTCAATACTCATAACAGCTGTTCCAGGTGACATCCTGTTTGATTTACCACAGAAAACAATTGACTCATCCTTCAGTTTAGGGTCCTCAAAATTTGTTTCTTTGTTATTTTCATTCAGCAAGGATGTATGAAATTTAAAATGACTGTAAAGTAATTTCCAGTTATATAGTGTATAATTGTCACAGCTTCTATTTCTGTTTATTATTCCTTTTTTAACATTTTATTAAAGAATCCTAACATGTATTATGTATTTCCACTAAAATATGTTTCTTGAGCATCAGATCAGCAAATTAGATCGATTTCTGAAGGATCATGTGACACTGAAGACTGGAGTAATGATGCTGAAAATTCAGCTTTACATCACAGGGATAAATTACATTTTAAAATATATTTAAATAGAAAATTGTCATTTTAAATAGTAATAATATTTCACAATATTATTGCATTTTTTAATCAAATAAATGCAGCCTTGGTGAGCAGAAGAGACTTCTTTTAAAAACATTAAAAATCGTACCCACCCCAAACTTTTGCTGTTAGCGTATGCATGACCAAGAAATGTTCACAGAAGGTGATGCAAAAATATTCAGTGTCAGTCTCCACAGAGGTCTTTAATAAGGTGTCTGTCTGTTCTCCGTAGTTTGTCCTGCTGGATGGAAACCTGGAAGTGACACTATTGTTCCAGATGTGCAGAAGAGCAAGGAGTTCTTCTCCAAGCAGTAACAGTCCTGCTGTATTTCCCAGATCGTGTTCCCGTTCAGTGGGACGCTAGAGCACTTAACCTTAGCCTGAGAGTTCTTGAAAAGTTGTCTAAGCCAATGTAACAAACTCTTTGCAGTTTAAATGCTTTTGTTAGACAGATTTCTTTTCCTTTTCATTGTCTGAAGAAGCTGTTGCAGTCAGCATCTCCCATGCATTGAAATGTCTGTAGTTTGTTTTAAGCTCTAATAAATCTTTTTTACATATTTAGTACTCAGTGAACATTTGATTCATTTTGAATTGTCTCAAGTTGTTTAACAATCTGGTGATCATCAATATCTGTGAAATAAACGGGCTGTTATTGTGTGATGGTGCAGTTCTCTTATTTTTACCAACATAACTCAGCTGTTTTTGTGTTTCAGGTTCATTACAAGTTATGTAGTTTCTGACGTTTTGACTCTGACTATAGGTTCATCCATCCAGAAAAGTTTTCACAACTCAATAAGGAACATGTAAGCAGCTTTACTGCTCATATATTAAATAGGATTTTACTAAATATTATTTGTAAAAATTATTTTACTAAAAATTGTGACAATATGAACTGTACATCTCTGCTTGTAAATCCAGCGCTTTGTGCAGCTGTAAGTGAACCAGTGTAATTGAACAGGCAAGCTTATTTGAGAATGGACCTGTGTTATAAAAGTGTATCAATAATATATTCATACTTAAATGAGATATTTTCTGTTTTCATTTAATTTTATAGTTTTAGTAACATTTTTATTTTAGCATTTTTTAGTTATTTTTTGTTCATTTAAATATGCCTTTTAATTTTTATTTAGAATATTCAGTTAGTACTTGTAATTAAACTAAACGAAATGTGAAATGTCTGAAGTACGCAATTAAGTATTTTTTAGGGTTTTAGTTTTAATTTAGTTCAGTTTCAAATAAATATAATAACTCTGTTATGGACATTACCACAAATGCTTTTGGTAGAGCTCGAATTGATTTTTGCTACCTCCCATGAAAACAGTAGGTAGTTCAATTCGACAACGAAAAATGCTACCTGTCAAATTATGGTTTATTAACGTCTACACCTACCACAGCCCTGAACCTACCCTTACAGTAATGCAAATACAGTAATTATGTGTTATTCGCTGTTGTGGCTAGAAGGGATACAGCTACGGCTGGAAACCAACAGTGAACTCATTTTTCTACCGATTAGATTGTGTTTTATTAACGTCTCGTTTTATTAACGTCTAAACCTACCCCTTGCAGTAATGCAAATACATTAAATGTTGTTCAGCATGGGAAAAAGGATGCAATATTAATAGTAAGCCAGCGGGTAGAATAAAATGACACCTGTTACATGGACAAATCAGAACGGCAGATGGCAGTATTTCATTACATTTGAGAGAAATAGCAAAGGAGCAACTTGTTCATATGAGCCCTCAGAGCAATAATAATTTAGGTAGGCCTATTTAAGTGATTTCAAGGGAGATTTTAATGTTAATTAAGCAGAGCTTGTATTCACAGCAGAGATCTAAATGATGTACTGTCTCAAATTTGTAGGATATGTGCTGCTGCTGTCAGGGTTATGCATCTGATAGTGACAAGTGATAAAACACTCAAAAAAGCAAGGCATTTGACACTGAATGTAAAGCACTCGATGATATTTGATAATCTGGAACTAGTAAAATCACAAGTAGCTAGTGAATTTTGTTGATCTTGCTGAACTGTTATTATGGTGTTATTTTCTACATCAAATGATTGATACCAACTGAGCTAACAGGAAACGTTTTGGGAAGGTTCTCTAAAATATCTAAACAAACGTTCTTCCATTAACTTTAATGCTCATTCATAGTTCTTCAGTATTATTTATTTATACTTTATGGAACCTTTTTTCCTGAAACGTTTTAGTTGAACGTTTTTTGAATGTTATGACTTGTTTTAGAATGTTCAGAGAACACTCAAAAGTAACATTCCCATAATGATAAAATAGAATGTTCCTGTGGTCTTTGTACTGTATAACCAAGAAAGAAAAAAAATTAAATTGACGCTTTAACCGTTCAGAGAACATTCAGAAATACATTTTCAACTTTGGAAAAATGTTCTTAAAACATATTTTTGTTGAGAATGGGACTGATAACAATATGTTTTTTTATGTAGGCTACTGAAAAGGTGCTTTTGAAAGTATTTTATTATATATTTAATATGTTAACAAATATCATTGTGTCATCAAACTAAATTTTAAATTTTATTGATTTTATTTATATAGGCTATTTGAATCAGATGTGCTTATTTGGGTAGAATTTTATCTCTGCCTTGAGATATGGATTTAATCCCTTTCATGTGTAGGCTAATATCTAATAAAGTCACCATCTGGACTATCTATGCCCAGGTAGAATCTGCTGTGTTTACATTCTGTTTGACGAATGTATTAGTTCTAAAGAATCCCTCAAAAAACCTTTGGGGCTGACTAAAATGAAGAAAACTGGCAACTTGTGAAAGAATAAATGCGGTTACAAAAACAGATAATAAAGGCCTTATAGTGCGTGGGTCTGTGGTTTTGGTACTGGACAGTTAATCAAAACTTGTTTTCAAACTAAATAATGTTTTAAACTATATGATGGTGACAGTTGATGCTTAACCTGAGGCATCACTTCAAGGCCTGGTTTCACAGACAGGGCTTAGACTAAACCAGGATTAGGCCATAGTACAATTAGGACATTTAAGTAATTTTTATAAATGTCCCTTAGAAAAAAAAAAAAACGTTACTGGTGTGCATCTTTAGACAAAAGAAAGGCACTGTTATATTTTAAGATGAGTCAGTGCACGTTTCTTTCAGTTGAAACAGCTCAGACTTACATTTTAGTCTGGGACTATAGGGTCAAGCCTTGTCTGTGAAACCGGGGGCAAGTCTTTTTAATAAAACAGCATGTCCACTAAAACCTAAAGATACAGGCCTAACAAAAGTAAATAGCCTACAAAACACTAGATTTTATTTAGATAGGCTATTTGAATCAAATGTGCTTATTTGGGTAGAATTATGTCCTGACATAAAATATGGATTTAATCCCTTTCATGTGTAGGCTAATATAAAGTCACCATCTGGACTATCTATGCCCAGGTAGAATCTGCTGTGTTTACATTCTGTTTGACAAATGTATTAGTTCTAAAGAATCCCTCAAAAAACTTTTGTGGCTGACTAAAATGAAGAAAACTGGCAACTTGTGAAAGTACAAAAACAGAAGATATATCAGGCCTTATGCGTGGGTTTTGGTACTGGACAGTTAATCGAAACTACGGTTTATTTTCCGGAAATCACTGAAGAAAAGTCACTGCGGGCACTTCTGGTTTAGAAGTCTAGATGTTATTTACTGCGATCTGTTTGTCTATTTTTATGCTTGCGACGGCTCCATTTTTTGCAAGGTACCTGGAAAATGCCCGTGCGTGTTCGTATTGTTATCTCTAGTTTTCTTTTCGCTGAAACTGTTTTGGGAAGGTTTCTGCGCGCGGGGAAAATCCCGCGTTGCTAAATTTTCTCTCGTTCACACGCGCTTCATTCATTCGAGCGTCAGACTTGAAAGCGCGCGGACTTCCTGACCGGCAGCGTGGGCGTGGATTCCCGCAAGTCTACCCTCAGTGACGTACGTGCGCCAAAACAGCCCATATATGGGCCTTGCGTCAGCAGGAAAAAGAAGCCAACGTGGGCACGTCTTCAATGTAAATTTAAAGCCGCACAGAGTGAGCCAGAAATGAACAACCCAAACAGTAGAATTATTTTCAACGCTTTTACTTAAATATATATAAAAAAAACTATATATAAACAAAACAAACAGAAATACAGGTCTGGATCAACCCGACTCACAACATCAATAACTTACTGGAATGTTTTCATAGGGCAGCACTCAAAAACAAAACCAACTTAAAGGTTTCCCCTGTGCATTCACTGTCCATTCATCTACCTTGAAGATGCTTTTGAAAACAATTTTAGTTTTCTACAAGAAAACACTTAAGAAATATACAACGCTCGTACTCAGTGCTGCAATAGTATAATTTGCATCAAAACATCACAAACATGATCTGCGCTTCCAGTGTTTCCCATTTTGCCAGTGTCCGCGTCATTGCAGTTCGCACTAAAACGACTTGATCTTCGGCGTCAGCATCAGCTGGCACCCGCTGCTCACATGGGTCATGACCTTCTGCTTGAGCTGGGCCACTTGTTCCCTCAGTAGGGACGCGGTGCTGGACAGTCCAGCGTTATCCGACTTGAGCACCTTGACTTTGTCCTCCAGCCTGGAGATGCGCTCCAGCTTCCGTTTCCGGCACTTGGTGGCCGCCAGCCGGTTGCGGAGCTTCTTGCGCTCCGCTTTGATGCGCTCCTGGTCCTCCATGTCGATGGGGGACATGGGAGGAGAGCTGTCGCTGCTCTGCAGGTCGGGAACGGTCTGTGGCTCCTCTTTGAGCGCGACGAGCCGCTGCGGATGGAGCGAGTGCTGGAAGTGATGAGGGTGCGTCGTGGGTTGGTGGTGATGGTACTGTTGGTGGTGGTGGTGGTGAGGCAGGTAGCTGATGGTGGCTGTCGGGTAGTTGGACGCAGGTGTGAGGTTAGTGTTGGGATTGCAGCTGTTCAGGGTGGTGTACACGGGGCTCTCCGGTTGCAGGGAGGCGCCGAAGACCGACGACGCGGCCGAGTAGGACGACACGCCGCCGGCTCCGATGGAGACGTTCGGCGGGGGCATCTGGTTCATTTTGTGGAGCTCGTCCAGCGCTTTTACGAAGCCGTCCGCGAAGCCCTCCTGCTCCTCTGTAATGCCCCTGCCGTACAGATACTGCCCCGGAGTGGGTGATGTGATGACACCGTTACCGTTCTGGATGATGAGCCTCTCCAGCTCCGGAGCGGCGAGTTTCAGAGAGCCCGCGTCTCCGGTGTAGAAGTCGCTTTCAGAGCGCAGGGACTTGAGGTTCCGGTAAGGTTCGGCGAAGCCCACGCTCATGTTCTGCTTTAGGAGCTTGTAGTCGTGCAGGGCAGCGTCTGGATGACCATAAGCAGAAAGAAACGAGTCGTCATGATAAAACGGTTGCTCCATTTTTGTTGACATGTGAATAGCAATTAGGTTGGAGGCTTTTGAGTTGACTGTACACTTTACTGTCCGCAAAACTTGTTCTCTCCGTAATATTACATGAAGATGTCAAAAAAGATGTCAAAGAGAGAAAAGAAACTTCCAAAATAGTTTGAACAACTTTACTGTACCAAGTCGACAGGTGTTTTCCCTTGACAGCTGATGTCCAAAAAGTTGCGTTCCGGGACAGTTATTTACAAACAGTAGTACGCGGAGTCTTCCGTCTCGGTGCGCGCTCGATCTCACGAGAAAGTGCTCCTCGAAGCGTTTTATACTCAGCGTTCCGGGGGCGTGGCTCTGAGAACCGCGGCCGCTGATTGGACAAGAGTTCGTTCCGCTCCTCGAGTTGTCAGATGAGCGGTGACGTCGTTACCGGGAACCGCTGCTGAGATTGAAAACAACGCTGGAGGCGAAAGCGCAAAGCTGAAGGGAGGCTGCGCTCCTATTGTTGTTTCCACAGACAACACGCAAAAACTGGCCGCAATTGTTACATAGGCACTTTTTAGAAAAGTTTCCCATGGCCAAGTAAACAGTAACTCTCTTGAGGTCTTGAGAAAAACACGGCGTTAAAGAATGCATGCTATAAGCTTTGAAGTAGGCTGCTAGTAGCCTATATAAAAAATTAAAATATTTGTCATTAGGAGATCTTACAGATTATTTAGTCATTGTCATTATTTATTAATTTGTTTTCTATATTATTATATATTTATATAGTGAATTGTAAATAATTAAGGCAAGATTGAGATGATAGAATTTTGAAATTAATTTGATGATGATTATTATTACCAATAAGGAGTGGAGAAGGGATATGCTTCTTCCTACTCCTTTTCGGACATGTATAAATTAAAATTATTTTGTATTGTGTCCTGTTTTGTTTGTTAGTTTTTATTGTATTTATTTTACATGTTCGAAATAAAGTCTAAAAAAGTTTACACTTAATGTTTAAGCAGCTCTCTCGCACAAAAAAAGTGGAAATGATTTTAAATGTCAAGCTCTAAATATATTCCTCTAGTTGGCACATCTAAACTGGCGATTTAAGTAGCCTATACAGGATGGCAAGATGGGATTGGATCATTTTAACCCAGATGAATGTGTCAGGGCCCCCACATCATCCAGTAAGGTCCTGTTTTAAAGCGTACAAAGCTTCATGAGTTATATCAAATAAAGATGCCAAATTAATCCAGATCATATATAATGCAGATTTTAGCCATTTTGCATTTGAGTACTTTTACTTACTGAGTCATAAGCAAAGCATGAGTAATAGTAGATCTTTTTTATAGGGCTTTAAGAGTCTGATCCCACAGATAGATTTAGCTATTAAATGTCTTTCTTTAAAGTATAAGCTGTAACCATACCTCTGTATTGATCAGGAATAAACTGACTCATGATTTGGCAACTGATTTCCGTCCCATATAAGGGCAAGTTCACACAGTAGTTCCTCCTTAGTGAGCGACCGGGAAACCTCTCCCATGGTGGCCTGATTCCAGAGGCAACGCCTCCGCACAGGGAGAGGTGGAGGAGGGGGAGTACACTTGAGAAAACAGATAGAAAGGCAGCACGTATACATCATGCTGTCGAAAGAGTATGAGGTTGAAAGCTCAGTTTTAATGTGACAAGTTAATGTGAACTAAACTTCAATACAGTCCTGTTCTCTCATACATTTAGACATTTAGGGAAGTTATAGTATATACTAGGTCAGGACACAATGCTGCTTCACACCTGTGGTGTGGGAAGACGTTCACACGACCACATACGAACACCTGTTTATCACCAAAAGAAAGCCACTACTGTCTCCTCAATATGTTAATAAGTCTGAATCATCACTGACTGGGCTTAAAACCAGGTGCAAACCCATGTTTCGCCATTCGACAGCAGTACAGGACCTTTCACCTATATCTTCAGGTATACCACACTCCTGTCAAGACTGACACTCAACTTCCTCTACCGCTACATTTTGTGAAATCCCTGAACTGTGTCAATAAACAAGCTTTTTTTCAGCAAATGGTCAACAAAAAAGGGTGCTTAATCTTGTTGAATCGCCAGCATCAGGAGGTCTGTATTATAAGATGAAATATTAAGTTATAGGCCTAATCGTTTTTAACACTTGTGTATACAATCTTTACAATCCTGTTATCAAAATATGTCTAGATACAGAATAAAAAAAATCACAATTGCAGATTGTGATTCTGCAATTTTCTGGCAATAAATATTAGATAAACTGAAAACATTCATACTTAAAGGGATACTTCACCCATAATAGAAAATCAATAAAAAAAATAAAAAAAAAACTAGGAATATACAAATATATATATATATATATATATATATATATATATATATATATATATATATACATATTTGTTTGGCTTTTTTTTTTTTTTTTTTTTTTTTTTGCAATAACGTACCAGAGCTTGGTGAATGCACTCATACAATGTAAGGAAAATATTGTCAGGAAAGATTGTTCTATTCACTAGCAGTGCTTCTCTTGTCCTCTGAATAGTTTTTCTGAGTGACAATGATTCACTGACAATGATCTGTGTGTGGACTTTTATTTGTGTCATCAGTTGAGATCAGGGTTGAGGTCATTCTTTAGAAGTCTCAAAGCATGATGCTATAACACCATGGTCACGGGTTAAATTTTGAAGAAATAAAAATTAGTATGCTACATTTATAGGTGCTCATGGCTTAAATGCACTGTAATTTAAAAGTAGCTAGACCTATTGTTTGCATCATCATAAATGATACAGCCAAGAAACTCATATTCTGATTACATTGTCTACCATAATAATGAGCAAGTCTTTTTTCATTTCAAAATTAGGCCTGGTATGTTTGTTCATGAATGAGTCAGTCATAGTGAAAGTGTGAGGGTAGAGAAAAAAAAAGACAAGAAAAAGATGCATATCCAACCGTAACCATGTGGTATATGCACAGAGAACAGTGGCTTCCGCCTCACTTCTTTGATATCTTCAAATCAAAATGGCTACACAGGAAGTTGGCTTCCTCTCTCTTCATTCCTCCACCACAAACTTCAATTCCTATTCTAGATATCATTATTTTTAAGAATTTACTGTATCACATAGCAGTTCTTTATAGATTGTATTATAATATTATAATACCTTTACTATTTTTATTCTCTTTTTTATAACCATTTAGATTTTTCATACGTTCAGACAAGCCATTGTATCGCCATTACTAAAGGTCAAAAAAAGGTTAAAACCTGTATTTGACCTTTTAACCACACCATTCGTTTATCATCTGTCCACTTACTTACTGCTATAGAACAGGAAGGTGGTCAAAGGCTACGTTCACTGATGTTTATATGCATTCTCCAGTATGTTTTCCCATCAAACAGCTTTCGATATCAATTGATCCCACTCGCCTGACGTCAGACGTCTGTCAGTTTCATCACACCAAGTCCAGATCAAAGTGAATTACACAGAAGAGTTCTGTTTTCTTTGAAGGCAGACATTCATGAGAAGTTGGAAACTGGTTGTAGAACAGTACTTCCCCTTAAAAATATTTAAAAAAAACAGATAATTCTCTTATCTTTTCATCACGCTTACTGGAGGTTCATGCACAAATATTCATTCATGCCTCATGTAAACAATTTCCTCGTGTCATTTTTTTTCTGATTGAATCTGGGTTGACAGGTTTTAGTTTATGGCAGTGGGGAAGGTACGGCATGGGGTGAAAGAGAAAAGCGGATGAAACGAGAGAGAGGGCGGCAGCGGTGCGCCTGTGGTCATATCAGTCAAGCTGGTGAACATGCAGCCTGTGGCTCAGCCGAGAGAGGGAACACTTAAATATGTTCACCAACTATTAGCACTTCACTGCAAGAGCAGATTGAATGTTCCAGAGGTAAAAGGGAGAATCGTAAGTTCTAATTTGACAGCAAGATTTCCAAACACTCATTCTAAAAGTCTGTACCAGATGCTTCTACTCGGTTTCTAAAACAGCTGCTTTTCACAGGTAAATGCATGTTATGCTTGTGGCGATTCCCCTAATTTTCTAATATTTGTGGGTTGTGAAAGGTCACTTCTGAGCAACCACGGTTGTCAAGTTCCAAAAAAACAATTAAAATTAGTGACTCATGCACTATATTCTAAGTCATAAAGGTCCTGTAGTTTAAACAGAAAAGCATGGCACTAACAGTGTCAAGATCTTGGGTTCGATTCCTGGAGAACGCATGAATGAATGATAAAATGTAGACATTCAGTGCCTTTAAGTTTCTTTAGATAAACCATCTGCCAAATGCATAAATGTATAACTTCAGAAGACTTGAAATATTACACGAGTTGCTGAGACTGGGACCTTCTTCTTTTTTTTTTTTTTGTTCTTTCAGAGTTTGATAGACATGGATGTGAAATGTTGTTGTATGGCATAATGAAAATGAAAGCACTGAACACACACACGTTGTCAGCATACAAACCAGAGAGACAAAGGTAAGTGATCAAACAACAGGTTTATTAACAGATTGAGGCAGATGGGAAAAAGGGGAGTAATTCGTGCATAGAAGGGTTTCAAGTCTCTTAGCTGTAATGTAACAGGTGATTGTCTCTTGCAGGTGATCCGGAGGAGCGAAGAAGAGGTGGAGAACGGGAACATTGGCGCAATGGAGCATCTAAGGGGTAAGTAAACAGGAGAAGACAGGTAACATTAACTGTAGACCAGACGATTAGGCTGTGGGGAGAGTGCAGTGATATAGGGAGACTAATGAGCTAAGACAGGTGCGGGCAATCAGAATTAGGGTGATTGGGATCTGGTGTGTACTGGGGCTGAAGACTGAGGTGACGGTGGAGGCTGTGACTGCGGTGACTGACCCTGCGTCCCAATGTTCATACTATCCATCCTAAATAGTATGTGAGATTAGAATAAGTGTGTCCCACAGCATAGTATGTTGAAAAGAGTATGCCAAAAGTCCCCGGATGGTCTACTATTTCAGGTCGATTTTGAAGTGTGGATCCGTGCACACTCTAATTGCTATAACTGCCCACAATCCATTGCGCTTTGGCGAAGGATTCGGTCCAGAAACACGAATAAAACGCGTTAGAAAAACTACAAACGTGGCAGATGTCCGCGATCGACGGTAGATAGAGGTTTACAGAAAGGGGTTTGAGTTACTAATAATCAACATTTAACCTGGTAAAAAAAATATTTATTTATTGTTATATGTCTTATATTTCATCTGCAACAGCAATGTGAACTTTTATAAACATCTTTTTGGTCGTTAACTTTTAAATGCATCATTATGCAGAAAATATGAGCAGAGTTCTCAGCATTAAAGACCCACGACTGGAAGATCAATGAGCTACTTCTTTTCTCTTCAATACGGTAGGAAGTTAAATGAAATGAAATGTGGAGGATGTTAACTGTGACAGGATGATTGACAGGCCAGTTTGGCAAGGTGCGTGTATCGATGCGACAGAGGGCTCAGTTAAAGACGCAGTTGTGCTGTGAGGTGATAGTATGTCCCAAAGCTTGCCTACTCTTCTACTACACACTCAAAAGTGTGTACTTTTTCTTCACCAAAAGAGTACATACTTTAAGGGCGTAGTATAAGTAGGCACATTGGGACGCAGGATGAGACTCCCTGACACACGTAGACTCACAAAATGGCTCGTGCAATTACACACTTGATACACACTTCTAAGGGATCTAGTTGAGCAAGAAAACTAGGCACATTCTAGTTCAAAATCACTCAAAACATAATTGAAATCTATGAAAAAAAAAAAAAAAAAACAGGATAATAAATGTTTGTATGTTTTGGTTTATAAATTGTTGTGAGTCCCATATTATTATAATAAATAATTATCATGATATTTGTGAGCCAGACTGACTCTAACTTTAATACAAACCACCAAAATCACAGTGTGAAAAATAGTAAATAACCATTGCAAATATTTCAGAGCAATATTGTATTGCAACAAAATTACGACTTTACAAAAATAAACATGAGAATATATTATAAATAAACCTGTATTTATTATTTTTACAATATACTGTACATATAAAACAACTGTTAAACGTTGCAGTGTTATTTTCTGTTTGTAGTTTTGTAAATGGATCTTTGCTCTTAACTCTAATTAGGCTTATTATTTTGCATTTTTGGTTCGTTGTTAGCACAAAGTATGCCCTTTGTGTATGTGCAAGTTTAATTGTTGAAAATGTACTTTAGTTGATTAATTTTTACTCATATTCAGTATACTTTCACCCACATGATATAGTTAAGATGCATATATGGAAATTACTGCATTGTAACTTTCTGGAATGATCAAAATCGTGTGGAAAACAATCCTGACACTTGTACAGGCCCTGTTATAAAGTGCATTCAAACAGTATTACTTCAATTTCGCATGGATAGTACGTGGCCAACTTGAGAGGACACCAAAAACCAGGACTGTCTCCTAGAAACTACTGTCGAGCACTTAACAAGCCAGCGGATAACATCTCTCCATATTCTTGGGCAAGGTTAGTGTTAGCATCAGCACTGATCCGTGAGAGCCCTGTAGGAGTCATGAGTCAGGTAAGAATGACTCTTTTTGTCCCCACGGGCAAGGAGAACAATGTAAAAGTCCTTCACAAGCATATTACGCTTGTACCAATGGAAGAACGGCATCATATAAAGAAACTTTTGAGTTAGCTAGATTTTTAGTGCTAACGGATGGCTTATCAAGCATCAAGCAAAAATCAAGCATCCCCTCCTTTTCACCACCCAGGCCCTCATTATCCTACTGTGCCGTGGGTCAGGGGTCTGTTGTGTCTGCGGCTAATCGCGCTAATGAACGCTCTGCTAATCAGCACTCTGTGACTGCGCAGGAACAGCCACATAGCTGCAGGTGATGCGCAGAGGAGCCTCGTAGCAGTCGGAGACCTTTAGCACAAGGCACGTGGATGTCAACGGGATGAATGAGACTGGCAGGAAAAGGCCATGCCGCGCCGCCCTGCCACTCGAGGGCACGTGAAGACAGACAGGGGGCATATGGATGACAATGAGGAGGGGAAATATTTAGAGAGCATGAGTGAAGCCACTCGACGACATGCAAGACGCCAGTTTAATAGGGTGAAATGTTACTCAGTTTTTACAACAGCGATGTTACTATGCAGAAATATGATTTTTTTTCATTTTGAATGTTTAAAAAGTACTGTCACAATGTAAATTAGTCCAGATTCGAATATAAGAAAAGTATAGGCTAGTTTAGTTTCTTATTTAAATATACCACATTGAGGTTTCTTCTTCTTCTTCTTCTTTCAACTTAGTGGTGGTTGGCAAACCAACTTATAATGCATTTCTGCCCTACTGAGGTGTAGTGTGGAGCATCAATGAGGAGAGTGATATCCACCTTTTTCTTCCCGTAAAAATGGGCGTGGCCATTTGTAAATTGTATGGGTCTAGCTTCCGGTCTCATCTGTGTCCAGCTATTTTTAGCTGTACAAAAAAGTTTGTTTTGCTGTTTGATATTGAAAATTGGTGTGTCTTATATTATTTTAATGCATTATCTTAATTACGAGCACACTGGTTTGTAGCGCATACAGTTTTACTGTTTACTGCATGTTGTTATTCTTCTCATTATTTCCCTACAGCGGCTAATGAACCGGAAGTCTTGCCCATAGGCTTACTTTCATGTTGAGGAAAAAGGTGGATAGGTAATAAATAATAATAATAATAATAATAATAATAATAATATTAAAAAATAAATAAATAATTTTAATTAAATTTGTGAAAACTTGTTAGGAATTTCTTAGTAAATTCTGATTCGACAAACCACTTAGGCTATACCTATTGACTTGATTTGATTTTCTAGTATTAACCTTTCATTTTTTTTATATCTGGTGCATTCTAACAGAACATGCTGTCTCTGTTTTTTTTTTTTTACAGTTATTACATAAACCTCGATTTGAGGTTTTGTGTGCAGTTTATGTGCGCACGAACTTCGACAGATTGGCAGATTTTGAGTGAATACGCCTTCATTTCCGTCTACTGGCATTGCTATCACAATACAAAACAATCCAGTTGAATACTAACAGTATAGTGTCGTTTATTTTCAAGCTTTCAAATCTACCATGTTGAGGTTTGCACAGTTTATTCATTGATATTCACTGTGCTGCGCTTACGTAAACAAACGAACGTTACGACGTGCGGCGCTAGCTTCGACAGAGGGATGGATTTTAAGTGAGTATGACTTAAATTTACGTCTAGTTTTTACTCAAAACATTCAAATAAATTTTGAAGACTTTGAGTATTGCACAGGAATCCAATGGACTACATTTATGTGTTTTAGGTGATGAAACGATGAAAACATCATGTTGTTTTGGAGGGAAATGAGGGTGAGTAGGGCCTACCTAAAGTCCAAAAGCTTTTCTACTTTCCAAAAAGGGCGTTACCCAAAAATAAGTAAGTCAAAAGAAATATATCAATAAAAGCAACAATTTTTGAGTTCTAAAGGCCAGCATGGCACAGAAACAGTTTTTAGCTTATGTATTTAGCATACGAATATATCTGCACTCATGGTATCAACTGCATGTAGGCCTGTATTTTCAAACTGAAAGCATTTTGATTGAATTAATGTTGGTTCTTGTGGTTTATAGGTAATCTATTGAAGATAATTATGTATTCCTTCAGTTTTATTGTTCTTAATTTAGCATTTTCCAAAAATTAATTTGAACCTTGAAGAAAATTTCATCTGTGATAAATGATCTGAATTGCCTGTAACGTTACCATGCCAGAACTTGTTAGGAATGAATTCCAGACTGCACTACACTTTATTGGCTTAGATTCTGAGAATTATAGGGAGTTTTGCCAAAAAACAATGATCAGGAAATGCTGCTCCACCCAGTTTGATAAAGGTTCATTTTATAGATCTTTTGTTTCTATTTACTAATGTGATTGATTTCCACCATTTATGGAATTTAATAATCACATTTTCTCTTATTGAAAGGTCAGAGGTCAATCATTGTTTGACCAGGCACTCAGGAATGACTACAGGTCACCAACAGGTCATGAAAAGTGATGTAATTTTCTGATGATGTGAGATCAGAGTGTATCAGTGAGTGTTTATTGTGAACATCCCACACACACCCAAGTAAATCACATCACACTCATGTGAGAGACTGTTCATACTATTGAAAGCACAGTCACTGTTTGGGTTCCCTTAATTTTCTTGGCTTGTCTCATACCAAATGTTTGAAAATCTTAACAAAGGTCTTCCTCTTCGTAATGGCATGACTTTTGTTTCAGTTGACGATAAAGGTGTTTTAGGTACAATAAAATGACGTCAGACACTCTTAAAAGGCTTTGAATATTTCCAGACAGCATTGCTTCTGAATCATTGCAATGCTAGCTGTACCTTAGTGATTGTATAAAGAGGATTTTTCTGAGTGGCAGCCATTGCAACTGACACTGCAAGGTAAAGTGTCTTGAAATATATTTAGCTCTCTGAGGTGTTGGTGATTTCCCTCTGTGGTGGTGTGCTGTCAGCGAAGTTTCACTTAAACGCTGTCGGTAACTGTAAATTGTAGGGCGGACATGCATATGAATGCAAAAAAAGGAAAAGAAAAACAGAAACGTGCTCTTTGACCACCTCAATTAGCCATTAGTCTGGCTTTTTTTTTTCATAGCTCTGGAGTGCTTCCTCTTTTGAAATTAGCAGAAGTGTGTGTGTGTTCCAGCACAGCCCTGACTACAAACACAAGAACACACCTTTAATAATCTGTTTGGTGTTTTAAGATGCAAAAGTTTAATATTGCATTGTTTCATTTCAACTACAAAATGTCTCACATCTTCAAGATTACATGCAAAGAAATTGTGTGTGAATTGCTTGCCTGAAGATCCTGCTTAAACCTGGTTTGCTGGTCTTAATTGATCCCAGGCTATTTGTCAGCTGGTTTTAGATGGTTTTAGGGTTCTTTTTATTTTCTGAAACCAGCTAACCAGTGTAGGCAGCGTAATGACAAAATATGCACAGTTTTAGCAGGAACTGGTATTAAAGAAGCAGATATAGTCATTTTTTCTTCGTTCCCGATATATGTCCACAGACGACAATGATTCCCATAACAGATAACACCTCAAAAACAAGCTGCCCTCTGACACATCTCGTTTTATCACTTATCTTCTTCATGTTCTGTAAGTGAGATACTCAGATGACCCGTTTGATTGTGTTGTATGGATTTCTAGCCCTGCAGACTCATCAGTCTATATTATAAAACAGTGAAAGCCATTTCCAGAAACTAGTGTTAACTCACTTCCCTGCAAATGGGTTTCAAAGAAGTGTGCGTGTAAATGTGTGAGAGTTTGATGTATAGAGAGACAGAGATAGAGAGAGTGATGTCTGGAGGAAGTGTGGTTGACCAGCCTGCATGCACTGCATTTAGGTGATGCATTTGAAAAAGGATACACGCACACACATACACAGGCTATATATATGCTACGCAACGGAAATAATAGACAGAGCATTCATAAATTAGATGTTGGAGAGTAAATGTGATATGCATGACCTAATAACACAGTGACCTACTGATTAAAAAATAATGCAAAATAGAGAAATGTTGTACTATACACATAGTTCATAACAGACAATTGTTGAAATAGTGGTATTGTTTTTATTTTGTATAATTCTTTCATCATCCGATTCTTTGGTCATGCAGAAGTGATTTCAATTTCTGCCATTTTGAGTCTTAACAAAACGGATTTTCCACTTTAATTGTCCTTTAAATTTTGTTCGATCTTCATCAAATTAGCACAGATGACAACGCCACCTAGTGGTCAAAGGAATCACAAAAACTGGCAATACTTAAGAATGTCTTGGCCTAAAATTAAGGTCCCATATTCCTTTGGTTGTGCTAAGTTAAACCATGCCAAATTTGTCAAGATTGACCATATTACCCCATACTGCCAAGTTTATTTTCTCTACTCCTTCTAGGAGAAACATTTGTTTGATCTTCACAAAAATTGGCACTGATGATTCTCAGACCGATTCTCCCAAAAATGACCAAAAATATTTTTGATTTTCAGCTCCATTCTCCCATGAATCTCCAACAAAATACATAGTACTGTGTATGTCTACTCGAATGCAAACATAGTATAATATATATGTTACGTATACGCTTTAGTTCCTTGAATCTGAACAAGCCTTATTTCCCCGCAGTGACAAATCAAAACATGCAAAAATAACATATGCTTATGAAACTGCAGTAAATATTCACCTTTTCCAGAAAATGATTTCACTGAGAAGCCGATGTGATATCAGAAGCATTTAGGTGATCAGTAGACAGTACTGATCTCATGTGTTACTCATCATTAAGTCAGAATTACTGCGCTGTGCATCTGCTAATAAAGCAGTCGTCGCCTGTTCGCATGTGTTTCCCTGAGAGAGTTCTGTGGTAATACTGGTGTGACCCAGCGGTGTGTTTGCAGATGGTCTAGTCATCTCAGTGTGGTCTGATCGCCCAGTTTGTGTTCCAGCAATGCATCTTCCCATAACCTGTCCTACATGTGGGTGATTCTTGCGAAACATACCCAGGTTGTGTTTAAAACAATTGCATGAAGAAAATTAAGCCCTTTTAGGGTTCTATGTTTATTTATTTAATTTTTGGATTATTTTAGTCAGCATAAATTAAGGCATTACAACAAATATAACTTTACAACTTAAATAATATAGCACTGTTTTATTTTACATTACTTTAATGAGAAGAAGATTTTGCATTACGGTAATACGAATTTAGGATGTGCTTATTGACAAAATGCATCTAATTTCATTAAAAGTAAGATTAATTTTCTTCAGACAGAATATAATTTCCTAATTTTTTTCTTTGGTGTGTTTATTGTCTGGTTAAAAACGACCTTAACACTTTCTTGTCTGGTTTTGTGAGATTCACTCCTGTACTTACACACAGAATACCATGTAATCATATCGGGCTATTTTACTCACCCTGTGAATTTCCTGATATTCACGCACACACATACTTGTACTCTCCATCTGTTTGTGAGTGTGAACAACAAGAAAAACGCAGTGTCACCTGTGGTTATGTTAATGCGTGCATGTGTGGGTTTTGTCGAGAAACTGAAAGCGGTGTTCTGTGTGCGAACTGGCCCGGCTGCTGCTCTTCCATGGCTGATGTTTGAAGCTGTCAGAAGTCTTGATAAACATCAGGGTGTGAGCATCAAGTCTGCTGTGCTTCCTACAACTTAATAATTTTTGATTTCTCAGTATCCCTCTCGGTACTAGATCTTACTCATGACATGCATGCTAATGTGTGCAAGAACATCCGCTGCTCGAACATTAAGTACTTCACCTAAACAGAGTTTACATCTGGTTATAAAAAGCACATTGCAAGTCGAATAGATTGCGATTTATATCAAATAGCAAATACGTGGTGCTGTATTGCAACATTTAATTACATCTCCCAGAGGAACAATGGTTGTTTTTTAAAGAGATAGCTGTGTCTAAAATTCAAAAGGATAGTATATCTGACTGTTTTTGCAAGTTCCAAAACAATTTGGACTCCATTGACTTTTACTTTATGGATAAAAAGTTTTCAAAATATCTGATATCAAAATATTACAAAATCACAGAGTGTTAGAACAACATTTGGGTGAGAAAACAATGATCAAATTTCACTTTTTTTTTTGAACTAGCCAATTCGTCAAAAATCACCATGTCACCTCCTGTTACTCCCTCAACTGTGGTCGATTTTCACAAAAATTGGCACAGATGATCCTCAGAACATGTCTCACAAAAATGACCAAATACATTTTTAATTTTCAACCCCTTTTCCAATAAACTGAAAAAAAAAACTAATGGTATTGTGTCCATGGATCCATTATGACCAAATTTTGCTTGTTTGGGAACTTGTCAGGTATTTATTATGAACAGACAAAAATTAGAAGGTTGTTGACAAAATGGATGTGGATAACTCAGATAATTTCATCTTGAGAAATCTGATGTGAAATGTTTGAGTTTATATTGAAATTTTGATTGTAGACTTTCTGAATTTTTCCAGGCTTCCAGGCTTTTGATTGCAGACTTTGGTATATTGTCGAATATAAGAATAGTTGGAGAAATTTGTGATTTATTATTCATTTATTTATTCTTTTATTTACTCAGAAGGTATATTTCAAAAGGAAAGTAAGGGTTTAAAGCAAAAGTCTTCATTTAATCTCATTGCTGTCTCATAAACACTTCTAGGAAATTCAAAAGATTATTATATTATAAAGTGTTTCCTTTGTGGTTAATTGTGTTTTCTAACTCATGTAACCCTGAGAGAGTTATATATAAACCAGCTAAACTGTTTGGTTATGCCTGAATGGCCCTTTTCACACCACAAACGATGACTAAATATCTCAATCTGTCTTGCATATTCGGATGAGGAGCAGCAGAAGCAGGTGTGGCTCATCAGGGCGTGTGGTGGTCTCGTGAGAGAGGTGGCAGTTCTCAGAGTGAGAAAGAGAGACGAAAGCGCTGAGAGCTTTTAGTCAATCAGACCACAGGACACTCAAAACTGTCCGGTACTCAAACGGTTAAACAGCTCTTTTTTGTATCGCTCTCCCTGTTCACATTTTACAGTCAGTTCATTCACCTTATGAGGAATCTGTCTGCTTTTACAGTAAGAATAAGAAAGACAGACAATGTGTGTTCTTATATACTGGAATTGTTGCTGTTTTTGTGGTGCTGGTAGTTGCCAGGTTTAGGCTAAAGGTGAGAAAATGTCACCTCGCTTTTGTACGTGTTCTTAAGAGTGTGATCTCTTGAGTTTCTCAAATCCATCAGGGTAGCTTCTTCATCAAAGTGCATTTTCTAAGCAAGAAGTCCACAGAATGACAGGTTTAGGGGTGAAATGTGTCATCTCTGCATCACTACTGTCATCAACTGGAATTGCAAAAGTAGTTATTGTTTTCAAACAGCTTTCCTGAACACTTGCCAGTGTTATTTGAGTAATTTATATATATATATATATATATATATATATATATATATATATATATATATAGGACACATGCTTGTTCGATATCTGTTTTATTTCCTATTTGGATTTATGTATATGCTTTATTTTTTAGGATTAACTGCTTTTTCCAAAGCATTATTAGATGCCACTGTTTGTTTGTAGCTATGCAAAGATTTGATTACAAATGCAGAATCATTGCTATTATACTATCTTATGATTTTAAATCTGTATTTAACCTCAGAACAATCTCAAGTAAAAAGAGGTGTTAAAGTCTGATTTTGTGGTGGCTGTGCTTTAAAATAAAATTTTAATAATCATAATTCAAGTGATGAAGGACTTTGAGAAGTCTGACAGTAATCGGTGTTGAGTACTGCTGTAAGGTTTAATAAATAAATGTTTCTAAATGATTAACAGTTGAAAACACTAGAAATTGAGAAAAGTAATAAAAAAAATCAGTTACATTACTTTAATTAATTGAAATAGTTACACTACTTATTACATTTTAAATAGGGTAACGTGTAATCTGTAACCTATTACATTTCCAAAGTAACCTTCCCAACTCTGTGTGTGTGTGTGTGTGTGTGTATATATTATATATATATATATGGAGTATAAAACTAAATGGATTCAATTTTGATTTCACCTTGTCTTAAGGTAATATTGGTAACTACAGCTTTAAACATTTTGCTTCAATGTCATTGATGTAACATTCCAATTAAAAGTGAAGTATCAGTGACATGTAGCTTCATGTAGGATGGACGGAATGCACACATGAGACATTAACGCACCGTTCAGAGTCCTCTCTGAAGTGCTCTGTCGTTCAGAGAGAGTGGGATACAGCGATGCTCACTTTCAGTGGAATTTGCCCTCTATTCCTCTGCTAATTAAACCGGCCAAACATCTGTCTCGTTAATCTGCATCAGCGGGGCCAATCTTAACAAGCGGTAATGAGCACCTGCGTAATTGCCCAATTATAATCAGTCCGCCTCTGTGCAGTGGTCATCATCACCATGGCAATGGGAGATGAGCAAGGTCTGTGGCCCTCGCTAGTGAAGCAATTGTCCAAAAATTCACATACTGAACTGCCAGAAGTGCATAAATTAGATACTATTAGTTGTTGTATTAGTAGTAATGTTAAATCTCAAATTGTTTGCTGCTAAATGCAGATCTTTGACCGTTTATATTAATATGCTAGGTTTCAGAATAATTAAAGGAGACCTATTATGCCCCTTTTTACAATGTGATATAAGTCTCAGGTGTCCCCAGAATGTGTATGTGAAGTTTCAGCTCAAAACACCCCACAGATAAGTTATTATATAATTTTGAAAATGCCTATTTTGAGTGGAAGCAGAAACACACTGTTTTCATGCATGTCTCTTTAAATGCAAATGAGCTGCTGCTCCCCGCCCTCTTTTCCAGAATAGGGCTGTGCCTTTACAGCTAGTACCTCAGATGCAAACATCTGTTTGGTTTTGATTATCATGTCTATCATGCTGAAATCAAGCGTTTTAAACCATATTAGTTTAAACTTCTGATATATTGTTTTCTGAGCGCACACATCTGAAGCATGCGCATAGAAAGCGGCTGTCACATGGCGTGAGTACTAAACTACGCTCTCTTTCATGTCTTATTGTGCTTAAACTGTCAAATGCACACAAGTTTATGTTAAAAACACACATGAGTTACAAAAACAGTGGGTTATGTCTGAAAGAAATTGCATGTTTATATTAGATCTGTGTGTCAGCAGCGTAATATACAGTAAATAAATCAATAAATCCACTGCACTCTTGTCTCCTCTGAGGCTGAGAGTCTAAACAGTGTTCTGTGCAGCCAAGGACAGAACAGTTAGCATGCTTTGCTTGAACTTTCACTGTTGTCGCTTTGAGAAAACACAATGGCAGTGCCATGGGTGGAAACGTGCAGAAGGGGCTGGAATATTATAATAAGATCCCCTTACCACGTCACGTGCAGAGATCTGAGTTTTTTCACAAGCTTGCAGAGAAAGGCTTACCAAAAAAACGCACTGGGTTGCTCTTTTTCACGTTTTCTGGGTTGGTAGATGCACCGGGGACCCGATTATAGCACTTAAACACAGAAAAAGTCAGGACATGTCACCTTTAAGAAAAATGATTAAGTGCTTTATGAGGAGAAACTTCTTAATTTCTTTAAATTATCAAAGTTTGACAGGTCAAAAAATTGTTTATTTTTATTTTCTATGATTTTTATTATTTTATTTAATTATTTAGATCAGACCACAGTTTAGCTATTATTAATAAATCCTAAATTATTTTTTATTTCAATTTATTATTTATTTATAATTTATTTATTTAGTTTATTTATTTGCTGCTAATTATTTTGATTATTTATATTGTCATAAAATATTTTATCTTATTAAATATCGTATTATTGTTATTATTATTGTTATAAAAGCAATAAGTTATGAGTCTTACATTTCCTTTGATTTGATTTCCTCATGTTAATTCACTTGTGTGTGTGTGTGTGTGTAGACACTTGTGCTGACAGTAGATCAAAAGAAAATGTATCATTAATCAGATAATGAAAGTGACGTGCAGACTGCAGACTGACGTTGACATTTGAGAAAAATCTTTGTCAGTATTTTTCTTGTGCAGTATTTTTAAGGATGTTGACGCACATCTGTCATACTATTAACCTTCTTCAAAGGTGCACAGGTATATGAATACATATGTTTTCTTTCCACCAGATCATCAGTAATGGAAACAATGATCTCAATATGTTTTCTTCAGTATATTCTCTGAAAAGACCACAGTTCCCAATAGTTGCACAGCAGATATGTGAACTTTGCACATTTGGCTCAATGTTTCAACAGGTGAGAGTTTTTTTTTATTGTGGTTATTGACGTCAATAGAGGATGAGAGAGAATCAGACCGCTTCCTTCTCCAGCACTTCTGTCAACATTTTCTTCACAGATTGACATTGTTTGCACTCGTATAGAACCCAGAGGTGGTTTTGCGCTGTATATAGCCATATACTTTTTATAGTTTGCGTTAGAGGGAGGAAAGGGAAGAAACAAAGTAATTGTTAATTAAAACAATGGGCTTTTAGTTGGAATTCTTCTTAGCCTCATATAATTTGGAACATTAAAACATCCTGGAAAGAAGTAGTTCCACTTGTCACCTTTTATCATGAATATTCTTCATTATATTTCCATTCATGGATCCTGGGAATCTGCTTCTGTCCTGTCTTCCTAAAAATATACTTCCTGCCACTTGTTGTCCCACTTTAAGGTGCTCAACTCAATTAATTCGAAGAAACATGCTCTTTATTTGCCTTGTAGGTTCAGCAGGAGCATAGGTACTTCACAACAAGTAGATCTTTTGGTAAGTGCTTTGATGAAACTCACTCATCTTTGCCTGCATGGATTCCAGTTGCACCATATTGCGTTTCAAGCCTGATATTGGTTGTCGTGTCATTTGTGGAAGAGAAATGCTCTGTGGACTGTGCAGAAATGGTTCTAACTGTTTCCTTTGTGTACAGATGACTGTGTTTCACTTCCTTTTTCTTTGTGGCGAAGAAGAGAGAGAGAATGCCTTTTGCATTCCTCAGAAACACTTCCCGAATCAGTGCTCAAAAGAGGAAACTAACTGACCACATGGTGCGATGCACACTCAGTGGTATATAGTATGTATACTGCGCACAGTATATGCTAAGTTTCTGTATGCATGAAATACCCTTCATTTTCCAAAATACGCTGTATCCCACAATACAATGATCTTCCAAAAAAAAAAGAAATCCTGAAACCAGGACATTATCCATTATCCTACATATGTCACCTGAGAGAAGTCTGTCACTGTCACCAGTTGGTTCAGTTGACATTTTGATGAAAAATTTCAGGGTCAAAACATTTTTTAAAAATGCAGCATATGCACAAATGTATTGTTCACAATTCATGCATTTAGAACATACATGGGGGTGAATTTTCATTTCATACTTCTCCAAAGGAAAATTGCAGTCAGTATACAGTATTCTGTATAGTATTCAGTAAACCGTATACTAGCTTTCTAATTTGAACATCGCCTGTGTCTTCATGTTGCTGTGGTTACCGGCAGAAGGCCTGTGTACATGAGCTTATGGATTGTGATTTAATAAAAAAAAAAAATAAAATTAAATTAAGGAGGAAATATCAGAAATAATACAAACAGGCTCAGGATTCTCTGCCATCACACTGAGGCGTACAAACAATCCCACACTAACTCCTGGCAGATCAGAAGTGTGTGGAAGAGGGTGCGTATGCAATCATGCACACACACGTCTGGGAATAGGCTCTCTGACGCACTTGCTCCTGAACACCAGCTGTAGAGCCTTGGCAACGTGATGCCGCGCTCCAGATCTCTTCTTCCTTCCCATGCTTCAATTGATTTATGGGGTACATCATTTTATTCTTTTTTAGTTCATGCATTTATTTTTTTTCCTATTTTTTTTTTCTATTATTTTTTTTTCCCTTTATTCAGTAAATGCACCAGTCTGTCTCGAAACAAAGCGCCATAAGCCGATTGAGCCAAACACACATAAATATACTGCAATAGCTGTGACGCTTGTAAACTTCCTTTTCAGAATAATGAATCAGAACATGATTCAGTTCTTGCCTTGAACAAAAGAGGAAGAGTTAATTATTTAAAAAAAAAAAAAAAAAAAAAAAAAAAAATATATATATATATATATATATATATATATATATATATTTATACATATATATATATATATATATATATATATATATATATATATATATATGTCAAAGTTTGTCAGGTCGTGGCATGTTTAGTTTGAGGTACTTTGTGAATCTGTAGGTATTTTTTATTTTATTTTATTTTATTTTATTTTGTTTCATTTTATTTTATCCAGTGACTTATTGTACTCGAGGTTTACATTTTCTTTTATTTTCTTTTAATTTATTTTCTTTTATCCTCTAATCAACACTTAAAAACAAAACTAACTGTGGTTTGTCACATTACATGCCTAGCTGAGGAGTTCTTGACACGAATAAGCTGCTGTGTGGAGTGGATCACACTTTTTCACGATTAGTCAAAATTCAATCCATATAAAGCTTAGTCATCAACTCCTCACTTCTATGGGTGTTAAAATTGATGAGTATTCTGCTTTCTGTGCTTTCCTGCCGTACATCCGCCCCCGTGTATAGTGCTCAGTTTTCCATTATTCCTCACCTTACAACGCTACCCCAAGGAAGCAAAAATGATCGCAATTTACAACCACAAGATGTGAGCGAGAGGCTGCATGTTGTAAACGTTTCCGTTGGGATTGTTTGTTTTGCATTATTGCCACTGGAAACAGAGATTTATGAGCCTTCAGGTTTAACAACAGTAAAAGTGGAATCAGACCCATGCGATGGCGATGACCTCATCCTGATCACGAATCATGGGCTTCATTACAGAACTGACTGAGTGTTGCGTTCTTTCGGTTATAGCAAAATAAATGCAGCTTGAGCTGGTTAAGCTGATCTTAGAACAGCGAAAAAGAGCAACTAGCTGCATGGTTAACCAAGCTGATCTACTAGTGAAGTGTAGGGGGAGAACTGCAGTGCTCTGCTCTGCGTAAATGTTCAGGCCTGGAAGTCCCAGACCACAAACCTCCCCAGATTCCCTTAATCCCCCCCAGGTGAGGACGTGGGTGGGGGGATGAGCTGGATTCCCCCCCTCAAAGTTTCCCTTAGCAGCAATGAAATCATCTTTAAAACGTTAACTAGTATTCTCATGATGGACACAGTGCCGTGTCGCAGGATTTGGCCTGTGCTCCCTTGGGGTTTCCCAGCGGAGTCAGAGAATTAGTTTTTTAATGTGTGTTTTTGTTTATGCTGTCTGTGCGGCTTTCATCAGTTCAAAGACTGTCTGAATATTTGAGCATATAAAAGAAACACTCTCCTGTTTCAGTCTGCAAATGTATGTGAGTCGCACTGAGTCACTGGCCTTCCCCAGAGCTGGACTGCTTAGTCCGTTCATGTGTACTTGCACTTTAGCCCTCCAATATACCCAGAGCATTACATCTATATGTGTGTTTGAATTTGTGCGTGTCTATATGAGAAAGAAAGGGAGAAAGTGGCACATTTCACAAACCGTTACAAAACTTTTTTTTTTTTTTAAAGCAGAAGCACAGATGTTTAGGTATGTTTGATAATTAATTATATAACATATAAGTAGCTACTTTTACTATAGGTGTCTGTATTTCTCCCTTTAAATCCATGTAAAAATGGCATATTTAACATTGCTTGTAATATCAACTTTATTAATATTTCATACTGAAATGTATCATTACTTGTAATAAAATATAATGTAAAAACACAATAAATATAATTTTATTAAATTATAATGTAAAAACAAACACACACACATATACTGTGTACATATATATATATATATATATATATATATATATATATACAGTATATGTATGTGTGTGTGTGTGTGTGTGTGTCAATTAGCATTACTTGTAAAATATAAAACTACAATAAAACTATTCAAAAAATAAACTTTTAGAATTTTTTTGTCTTTGTTGTTTATACTGTATGTAGTTTAATTATTTATTTAGTTTTTCTGTTTTTCACTTGTTTCTCGCTATGAATATAGCTGAGGTAGAAATCAATCTTTCTTTCTGTTGGTATGTCCTTCATTTTTTTTGGCTCATCTCTTCTCACTGATCAGACAGAAGAGCGATGTGGTGGGTGTGTTTTTATGTAAACATATCTTAACTAATACATTCTGCTCTTTATGAAGAGACACTGAAATATGTGTTCAATCCAAAATACAATCACATATGGCCGATTTAGTGACTCACCACCAGCTGTAGACCCTTTAATCATGAGAAGATTTTGACTCGGACTCTCTTCATCAGGCTGCGGGGTCTGAGAACATCAGGGTGTCAGATTTTGGAAAATAGAGCCATGTGTGTGAGTGACTCAGGAATGTGTTGGCGTTGGAAAAACGTGTGGAAAAAAATAAGTCTGATTGGATCCTGAGGTGTAAATTGTTTCCAATCAAACCATTTGGGAGGCCTGCCAAAAAACTGCATTGAGAGCAAACGCAGCAAACAGCATGTGTGTTTACTCAAGACACTGTTGAGCCTGGTGATTTTGTCGAGAGCTTTTGGGAAAGAGAGTGGAACATCTGATGACTTCTGGAAATGTCAAGGGGATTTAAAGCATGTGGGTATTTTGAAAGCTTTTTCATGTTCAGTGCATCTGATGGAGCTTTAAAGCTCATGTTTTGAGACTGACTTTACTGTCTTTATTCTTGAGATCCTTAAGAACCCTGTGATGTGTGCTTAAAAATAACACTAATCAAATTAATTCTCCTTTCCTTTGACATTATTTTAAGATGTTCCTCTGAGATTGGCAGAGACTCTCAATATCCATTAAGGTAATATTTTTAATGGAGGATCCTGTAGATGTAGATGAGTTTGTTTCTTCATCAGAACATATTTGGAGAAATGTAGCATTACAACATTTGCTGACCAGTGGATCCTCTGCAGTGAATGGGTGCCGTCAGAATGAGTCCAAACAGCTGATAAACACATCACAATAATCTACAAGTAATCCACACCACTCCAGTCCATCAATTAATATATTGTGAAGCAAAGAGCTGCATGTTAATAAGAAATGAATCAGCTTTTAAGACATTTTCAAATTTAAACTGTTGTTTCTGGTCAAAATGAGTCCGTAATAACGCTTCCTCCAGTGAAAAAGTCCCTCCCCGTTGTCCTCTCACATCAAAATCCACCCACATATTTCTTTAGAACAGTTCTGGATTGTTTTTGCTTTAAAACGCTGCTTGATCTGTGCATATTTCTCTCCTGATTCATACAAGATTACTTTTTCACTGGAAAAAGCAACAGTTTGAAGTTAAAAACACTTTAATCCTTTAGCTGTCACCCCCATTTTTGAACATAGATGTGAAAGTGCACTATCCAAACTTAAATTGTTATAATTCATGAACGAATACATTTTGTATTATGATTTTGAAGTACCATTTCCATGGTAATGCAATGTCCGATTTTAAAATGGTTTTTACTGGATAAATTTTGAGGTTTCAGTTGATATATAATTTATGATGATTTCTGATGCACGATAGGAAAAAAGGCAACAACAACAACAAAAAAGACTTTTTGTGACAAAGGTCAGAACTCCTGTTATGATGTAGATTTTGAGGTGTACTCTTGTCAGAACTTTATTTATCACTGTTACTATATAATTTGTAACAAAAGCAGTGGTAAAATATCTACTTTGAATTCTTAGACCCTTTCAACGATATATAGTCGGTCATTATTAGATTAGGATTTATTTCTAATATAGTGAAGTAAACTTATGCGTCCCTCTGAGGAGACGGGTGACAGTTATGGACTGGAGTGGTGTGGATTACTTGTGGATTATTGTGATGTTTTTATCAGCTGTTTGGACTCTCATTCTGATGGCACCCATTCACTGCAGAGGATTCACTGGTGAGCAAGTGATGTAATGGTAAATTTATCCAAATCTGTTCCCATGAAGAAATAAACTCATCTACATCTTGGATGGCCTGAGGGTGAATACATTTTCAGCAAATTATTATTTTTGGGTGAACACTTCCTTTAACAAACACGGGTTTGAGAGCAACCTCTGCGAGCTCCTTCTAAAGACATGGTAAAGTCGACTTAAGACTCATCCCTCCATAATTTATCCTTGAGACTGGAAGACAAACCGACAGTGACAGTGAGCAATTGTTTGGAGCACAGTCATGCCATGTTTGTGACCAACAATGTGCCTACAGCATCTGACAAGTGCTGGCAATACGGCTTATAGAGAATGACAGACAGCACAAAAAAACTCAGACTCTACACTACGTCAGTCTGCGTGTCACCACCACCTCCTTAATGAAGGGTACATAGCAATTCTGACAGCATGCTGGGTGATGTTTACAATCTTTAAAATGGTAATTTCTTCCATCGTTTTGTTAACCCTTGTAATTACTTCTAACCAGTTGGATACTATTGTCTTGTTGGAACTTGCAATTTTAGTCTCTGGGGAGTCTGTGGTGGAAAACTAGTAGATTTGATTTTTCCTGAGGATGTAGTCTAAAACAATCTTTCCTCTATTTTCTGTGTGCTTTAAATTTAGCTGTCACCTCTCTTGACCTGAAGTTGATGAAACAGGATGTTTATTTCATTAATGGGCTGTTCAGGTACGGTGAGATCACGCTTTTCAAAACTGAACTACTTTAAGCTTGACGCTGTTACAAAAAAAAAAAAAACTTTTATTCAGTAAGGATGTGTTAAACTGAACAAAAGTGACAGTAAGACATTTATAATTTTACAAAAGATTTCTTTTTCATTGAAGTTTCCGTTCATCAAAGAATCCTGAAAAAAAAAAAAAATGAATCACAGTTTCCACAAAAATGTTAAGCAGCAAAAATTTTTAAACATTAATAAACAGAAATGTTTCCTGTGCAGCAAATCAGCATGTTAGAATGATTTCTGAAGGATCACGTGACACTCAAGACTGGAGTAATGATGCTGAAAATTAGATTTGCATCACAGGAATAAATTACATTTTAAAATATATTCAAATAGAAAACAGTTATTTTAAATTAAAAAAAAAATCACAATATTATTATTGTTTTACTGTATTTTGATTAAATAAATGCAGCCTTGGTGAGCTTAAGAGACTTTTTTCAAAAATATTTAAAAATCTTATTGACCCCAACATTTTGAATTGTGGTGTACATAAAATGCATAAAATGGCACAATATTTTTCTCATATAATAAATGATTTTAGACAATATTGTGGTGTTTTGAATTTTAAAGCAATAGGAGTCTATAATATTATTATAAATGTTGTATTAATTGATGAGGCATTTTCTTATGTTTGATATTTTATTATTTTGATTACTGAAACCCTGTAAAGAGGGTAACGTAGACAATGTATTTTGTTTTCTTAGATTAGCTTAATTTGCATGTCGAGAAAATGCATGCACTGTAGATCCATGTAGAGAAACAATGTGAGACACCATGCAATAGCCAAAGATGTCTGTTTGATGCATGTAAAACAAAAATGTAAAAATGTGTCTTATTTCAATGGCACCTTTACAGGGTTTTTTTTTTTACAAGAATACATATTGTAACAATCCAGTCCACTGAAGGTGAGCGTAGTGAAAACCCAAGTGCAGTTTATTTACAAAGTGATCCAAAATGCAAACATAATCCGAGACTTGACTTGACTTGAACAGACTTGACATGAACAGACCTGACTTGTCATGGACAAACTAGACTTACCGACAGCGGGTTACAACATCAATACACGACAAGAAACAAAGGCAATGACATGGCTACTTAGGGCAAACAAGACTGGACACATGACAAGAACCAACCAATCAGAACATGACACAATGAACAAGGGAACCAATAGCATGAAGACATGAGGGCAAGGGAAGCATGAAACAAACAGGAACCGTGACTAAACTTCAAAATAAAAGACATGAAAACATGAACATGACACAAAACCTAAAACCCACGTTACATATACCCCCTCTAAAGGTGGCTCCAGGCGCCCAAACAAAACCCAAAAACCCAAGAAGTCCAGGAGGGTGGTGGAGCAGAGGTGAAACGGGGGGAGGGACGGAGGGCCAGGCCCATGCAAGGGAACAGGGTCCAAATTGCAGAACAGTGGTGGGCCTGGGCCGTGGGGCAGAGGCAGACAATGGAACAAAGGAGGCCCTGGGCCATGGAGCAGAGGCAGACAGTGAAACAATGCACGACAAGGAACAAAGTTCATGTACTCACTGCCTGTCCTGGTCCATGGAGCAAAGGTAGACAGTGAAACAATGGAGGACCTGGGCCGTGGAGCAGGGGTAGACAGTGAAACAATGGAGGACCTGGGCCGTGGAGCAGAGGCAGATAGTGAAACAATGGAGGACCTGGGCCATGGAGCAGTGGCAGACCGTGGAACTGTGGACCAGGAGACCACCAGGTCAGCTCCAGAGGTACTTGGAGCCACGGCGGAGCAGGCAGAGCAGGTATCCACCAAGGCGGATCAGGCGAGACAGAAACAGAGAGCATAGATAGGTTAGCAGCGGCCTCAGTGGCCGTAACAGAACAGGCAGAGAACTCATGGACAGCCTCCTTGCCCGTGACAGAACAGGCAGTGAGTTCATGAATGGCCTCCGTGGCTGTGACAGGACAGGCAGTGAGTTCATGAACGGCTTCCTTGGCCGTGACAGGACAGGCAGAGAACTCATGGACAGCCTCCTTGCCCGTGACAGAACAGGCAGTGAGTTCATGAACGGCTTCCTTGGCCGTGACAGGACAGACAGTGAGTTCATGAACGGCCTCCTTGGCCATGACAGGACAGGTAGTGAGTTCATGAACGGCCTCCGTGGCCGTAACAAGACAGACAGTGAGTACATGAACAGCTTCCGTGGCCGTGACAGGACAGGCAGTTAGTTCATGAACGGCCTCCGTGGCCGTAACAGGACAGACAGTGAGTACATGAACAGCTTCCTTGGCCGTGACAGGACAGGCAGTTAGTTCATGAACGGCCTCCGTGGCCGTAACAGGACAGACAGTGAGTACATGAACAGCTTCCTTGGCCGTAACAGGACAGACAGTGAGTTCATGAGCGGCTTCCTTGGCCTTGACAGGACAGACAGTGAGTTCATGAACGGCCTCCGTGGCCGTGACAGGACAGGCAGTGAGTGCATGAACGGCCTCCGTGGCCGTGACAGGACAGGCAGTGAGTTCATGAACGGCCTCCGTGACCGTGACAGGACAGGCAGTAAGTTCAAGAACGGCTTCCTTGGCCGTGACAGGACAGACAGTGAGTTCATGAATGGCCTCTGTGGCCATGACAGGACAGACAGTGAGTTCATGAACGGCCTCCGTGGCCGTGACAGGACAGGCAGTGAGTGCATGAACGGCCTCCGTGGCCGTGACAGGACAGGCAGTGAGTTCATGAACGGCCTCCGTGACCGTGACAGGACAGGCAGTAAGTTCAAGAACGGCTTCCTTGGCCGTGACAGGACAGACAGTGAGTTCATGAATGGCCTCTGTGGCCATGACAGAGCAGACAGTGAGTTCATGAACGGCCTCCGTGGCCGTGACAGGACAGACAGTGAGTACAGACAGACAGTGAGTTCAAGAACAGCTTCCTTGGCCGTGACAGGACAGACAGTGAGTTCATGAATGGCCTCTGTGGCCTTGACAGAGCAGACAGTGAGTTCATGAACGCCCCCCCCCCCCCAAAAAAATCCTTTGGGGAAATCTTGGCGAAAGCTGTGACTTGGTAAGGCTAAGGCTTGGCGGGGGAATCAGGCTTGGAGGCCATCTTGCAATGAGGCTCAGGTGTGGCAGCCATCTTGGCCGGGGAATCAGGCATGGCGCTTAAATGATGCGGCGTTTCCTCTGATTGAGGTCCTTGAAAGCTTAGCATGTTTGGCTCAAGCAGTAATTTACAGCAGTAATGTTAGTTTGGCGATGTCGTGACTCAGTCATTTTCGCAATCCCCACCACCTCTGTCTCAATAGTTTTGACGGGAAAAGGGAGTGTTTTTGCCTTATTTTTTGGGCTAAATGAAGAGCAGAGCTGGGTCAGCCAGTTTGGTAAATTTTTGTGTGTGAATGTGTGTAAACTGTCTCTGGGTCTCTGGGTCACTGCTGGCCTGTAGAGAGTTGGACTGGGTGCGCAAACAGTGGCCTTTTGTTCCTTGGAGTCTTCTGGGATATACGTGTAAAGAAATATGCCGTCAAGATGGAAAAATAAGAGCGTATTCCAGTATTTGAAAGTTTTTAGATCGATTTGCTTTTGTTTATATTACTCATTGCATGCACTGCTTTTCAAGGCAGCTGCTTCTTTACTTTGTGACTAACAGTTTAAGTAGGTGAAATTCAGTAAATAGCTTATTAGTTTTATTTGCATCATCAAGGCAAGAGTCATAATTATTATTGTTCATACAAGGGTTGGGGATTAGAACAATATTAAACTTCAGTGCATAATTTGCATTGCATTGTTTGTGCTACACCCTTAAAAAATAAGGGTTCTCTTTTGGGATTGATGGTTTCATGAAGAACCTTTAACATCAATGGAATCTTTCCACTGAAAAAAGGTTCTTTAGAGGACCTTTAAAAAGGTTCTTCTGTAAAAATATTTTAAAAATCTAGTTAGTGAATGTAAAAATCTTATAAACTGTTTTATGAAGGCAAATCTGCAGTGAAGTACCAGTACAAACACAAGCACAAATATGGTGACAGAAGTCTCACATCAAGCATCACTGTAAAACCAGAATGTGATAATAGAAACACAATGATCACACTATTCTAGTCACATAGAATCGGAGGAAGCGGGTGTTAGTTAACACAGTTTGTTTTCTTGGTGAAAAGGTGAAGGGATTATAGGTATGGCAGCTTTTTATCCCAGTCATGACATCATTTCTGGGGCAGTGTGGTGATTATGATGACGATTATTAATTATAGATGATAATCGTCAGTGATTCCTGCAGCTTATAGATGGTGCCTTATGTTTATTAATAATTATGTTTACAGTTGCTCTGGGTGGTTGCTAGGGTGTTCTGGGGATTATGGTGGTTGACTAGTGGTTTAAGTTGATTACTAATGCAAAACAGTCCATCCAGTATTTAGGGAAAAATGTATTTGTGAGTTTTTTGATAAATATAAATGTGATTAAAAAAAAAAAAAAAAAAGAAGAAAAAAAAAGAAAAAAGGCTGCACAATAAAACAAACAAAAAAATGTTAAAAATGCATGTATGTATGTATATATATATATATATATATATATATATATATATATATATATATATATATATATATATAGTAATAATAATAAATATATGATTATTATTAATAAAATATTAATCAAATCAAGAAATATTGCTATTTCACATTAAAATAAAAACATATTTAAGAAAAATATGATAACAACAGTCATTATTATTATTATTATTATTATTATTATTATTATTAAATAAACTAAATAAGAAATATTACCATTTCACATTAAAATAAAAAATATATATATAATAATTTAATTTTACACTGTTACTCTAACATTACAGTACTAATATTTATGACTTTGTTTATGCCGCTGCATAGTTTGGCTAAACTTTGATTTATAAATATGACTAATAATAGTGATAACAATAATAGGGTTTTTTTACTCTAAAATAAAATAATTGTATTTACGAAAAATAATAATTACAGTAGGCTACTACATTTTAATTTAGTTTTTTATTTTATTTTGCAGTACTACTTTAAAATTACAATATTAAAATTTAGTACTGTATTAATTTAACTTCTTTGGCCTTTGCGATTTAGTAATCATGCTAAGCGATATTGTAATTTCAGTTTTATTTTGTCTCAGGGATACTGAGATCTCTAGATATGGACTCAGGACCCTTCTTCAGAGTAAATGTATTTATTCACTTCTTTTATTATCTCTAAAATTGTAGTCAAAATTGAATGTCAATTGCTTTAAAAAACAATATCACACCTCTGTTCAAAAAGACTTGTGATTGCACACAAGCTCTTAATACTGAGGCTTTGGGGTTTGTTTAAATCTTTAATCCTAAGCATGAGCAATAGCAACAGTCAGCAAACGTCACTAATTACATTTGCAGCCAGAAAGTAGATGACCTCTGGATCATCTCTTGGATGTGTTTGTGACCCCTCGCTGCCTTTTCTTAAGTTTGGATTTCTCACCTCCTTTCGGGGCCAGACAGTGGCATTTTCAGCATGGATATTTCTTCCCTCCTCCTAAGGAACTGTTTATGTTGTGTCTTAGATGGGGTTTTTCCAGTCTAGAAAGGCTATTTTGGTCAGATAAACAGAGTGGTGTGGGTGGGATCGCTGAAGAGCAGCACCCACGCGCACGCCCTAGGGAGGTAAAGAAACAACTTTAGGACGTGAACCAACATGGGTGAGACATTACAGAGTGTGCACAAATAGACACGTTTCCATTCCACCTCAAGGTGCCCTCAGGGCGGAAATTACCGGATAGTTTCTCCAAGGACAACACCAGATGAAACAGCAGAGAACGGGAGGATAATAAATCAGATGGATTAATACCGGTTCAGTCTCTTTTTCATACATCTATTTTGCAGGTTGACTCTAACGGAAAAAAAAGAAGAAAATACGTGTTGTTTATTTTAGGCTCTTTTTTGAAACACAATATTAAATATATTAAGAAAAGACTACCTGAAACCTCCCAGAACTCAACCTCCCCAATTAAAAAAGATCATTTATCAAAACTAAGATGCCAAATTGGCCAAATCTTCAGAATCCATACAATTATGAGGAACAGACCCAAATTCAAGCCTTTATTCAATCATCTTCATTTCCATCCTTAGGCAAGGCAAGACAAATTTTATTTATAGAGCACAAGTTTAATACAACTGTAGTTTATCCAAGGTGCTTTACAATAAAAATAACTGAATTTAAAAGAGAAAGGAGGGGGAGACAACAAAGAAAATAAAACAAGTATAAAAAACAATTAAAATGTAATTTCATAAAACACCAACTTAACACCAGTTAAACTATTCAAAGTACATACACAGCATCACTCAAATGCTAAAGAGTAAAAATAAGTTTTTAAGCTAGATTTAAAAGCATCCAATGATGGAGAAGCTCTGATGTTCAAAGGTAGACTGTTCCACAGCTTTGAGGCCACTACTGAAAAAGTTGGTTCACCACAATCCTTAGCAGTGACAATAAGCGTCAAATCAATGTTACAAAAATTGCCAGAATTGTCAAGAAGCTTTATCGGCAATGAAATCAAACGCTCACATTAGCTATGTTTCCATCCAAAGTTACCAATTAAACTTATGTGCAAAATTGGAGTATCGCATAAAACATTTGCGAATAAAGCACCGTTTCCATTCAGTGAGTTGAACAGAACAAAATCGTCAGTTCCTGATTAACTTGCGCTAAATATAACGAAGAAAAATTTAATGATGCAGCAGGAGAAGGCACTGAATATAATAATTTTTGTATACAATAATTTACGAGCTTCAGAGCTCGCAGACGAAACGCAGTCATGTTATCTTATTTTCGGAGACTGCTGTTTGGGAACGCAGTTCTGTGAGTTAATTATAACAAAGCACTTTGAAAAGACTTTGCTCAAGCATTTTTGAATGACAAAAGTAGCATTTCAGATGCTGTCCAATGAGATCAGTCCATTGGTTGCCATCCCATTGAAAAGTCACGTCTTTTTTTTTACGCGCATTAAGGATATGTTATGTTATGTTTTTCTTTATATTTTTAAGAAATGGTTATATTTAGGTTTAGAAGTAGGAGTGGGATTAGTAACTTAAAATATCTTTTTAATACTATATTTTATAATTTCCCTGCACTTCTCTATTACGTTTTGTATGTTATTTTTATATTCTTTCTAAAATGGTGAAATTTAGGCTTGGAAGACTCATTTAAAACCGCACCTTTTAGAAAGTTGACGGATTGTGTTTTTTTCTCTGCATGTGACAATCATTATTTATGTGTCATGGTTTAATGTAATTTACCTTTGTCCAGCTCGGTGTGTCTTGCACACTCACTGCACGCTCCTGAAGGACACCCAGACTAATGCTGGCGTGGCTGTCTGCCATGGTTCTGCTCAGCCGGTTCGAGAGTGTGTGTGATAGTGGGTGGTTTTCAGTGTTGCACCAGTTTTGTCTGTGCTTCACAACCAAGAAAAACACCTGCATATCTATAATAACACACATTTAATGCACAGTTTATACTTAGGCCTATACCCGTATTACTGTCCTCACACCAGGGTCAGATACTGACCATGATTTTATTTTATTTTATTTTATTTTATTTTATTTTATTTTATTTTATTTTATTTTATTTTATTTATAGTAAAGCAGTTATTATATTTCATTAATTACATTACCTTTTATATTTGAAGTTGGTATAATTTTATAGAAACTCCGATTTAGAGTTTATTTCATTTAATTGATTTAATTAAAGTGCATGGACAACATGCAATGTGTTTTATATGGTTTGAGGGAAAAACACTCAATAATGGCCCTTAAAATCAATTCCAATTAATAAAAAAAAAGTTAGGCAAGTTAGATTTGTACAATTTATGTGCATGTGTATTTGAGAGTGCCAGTGATTGTGAAGTCTGTGTGCGTTCACATGTGTATGTGTGTGTGTGGTGGAGTTATAATGAGGTCACCATTCTACTGACTCAGGAATTATAAAATGACACACCCTATTACTGACAAGACAATAGCCTTTCAGCCTTTAATCTCACACACGCGCACACACACACTTCCCGACATCTACAAGACTTAGCAGAGCGTTTGATTGGTATTCAGTCCTTCATTAGACCACTGCTTGTAGGGTCTTCAGACATACAGACCTCAAGCTGTATCCTCAGATCATGATGCTGATTTTGGGGTCAAGTATCCATCTGGCCATTTCAATCTCTGTAACTCTGATTATTGCGTATATATCAAATATCAAGAGCAGCCAATTGCAAGGCAGCACTGTATTGATATTGCTCAAACACTCTTTTCATTAAGCAATAGATTTAGTTTGAACTTCTTAATTCAGTTTAAACTTTTTGTAGTTAATTTCACTCTTATGCTTGCTATCTATTTTAGAATTTTAAAAGTTAGAAAATCTTCCACTGACTGACTTTATTAGAATATTCAGCAGAATGTGTTAATTTTATTTTATTTTATTTTATTTTATTTTATTTTATTTTATTTTATTTTATTTTATTTTATTTTATTTTATTTTATTTTATTTTATTTTATGTGGCATTTAAAATGTAATTATTTTCAGACTAGGGTCAGATATTGATCAGGATATTTGCTTATTTTAATTTTTTATTTTATTTTATTTTATTTTATTTTATTTTATTTTATTTTATTTTATTTTATTTTATTTTATTTTATTTTATTTTATTTTATTTATTTATTTTTTTTTTTAATTTTATTGTGTTTTAAAAATCTTCAATTGACTTTATTAGAATGTGCCATTTAAAATCTACTGCCTTCATACCAGGGTCAGATATTGACCAAGATACTGGTTTATTTTATTTTTAATTTTTAATTTTGAAAATCTTCCATTGACTAGAATGTGCCCATGAAAATTGTGATATATTTTTCAAATCGAATATGTATTCGGTTCATCGTATTTGCATATTCTAATTGGTCTTTACTTTCTGATGCAGCATTTTATTTACACGGATCCAAAGCCTAAAACTTAAACTTAGCCTGTATGTTAACACTATTCTTTTGCTGTGTCGCAAACATTGTATCTGCTTTCTTTAGATTTTAGTTTTTGATGTCACTTTAAAGCCATTATGCGTTGTTGTGCATTATGTGGTAAAGCTGACTGGTGTCGGCATTCATGTGCCTCTGCTGTCACATCATTAGATGTTTGTTGGTCTCGTCTCCACCAAGGACAGCTCAGTTTGACACACGAGGTGCGACCGAGCCATGATTGCCCAAGTCACATGTCACACTCAAGTCCTGCTGCTCAAGTCAAGTCACAAATGATCTGATGGCGATGTACACAAAGTAAAGACAAAGCCAAAGGCTGCATGGGGTTGGGTTGAGACGAGTGGGGACTGTGTGTGCCGTTTACAACATATACTCATTAGGAGGTTTTGCAGAAAGCTCATGTATGCCGCATTTAATGGTTTAGCGATTAAACACTTAATCTCTGATGGGCGGGAGGAAAATAAATGACATGCTTTTTCATTTTTGGGTTAAGCCACACCTGCAGATTGCTAAGTAATGGAGATTAATTACAAACAAATATTTAATAATTACAAACAAAATATGGTGGAACAAAAATAATATGGTGTTTTGTTATAATTATATAAAGATTATTGTGCAGTAAAAATTAGTGCTGCTTTGTCTGAATAAGTGCAAGCAGATGGCGTCAGCGATCGTGTTCCTGACACATTGAGAATTGGTGCTCATCCAAATGATCCAGGTTCAAATCTGGACTTCTTTCCCCTCTTTTACTTCATTAGGTTCTTGTTAATTTCTAATGTACATGTCTTAAAAAGAAGCAAAGATGAATAAGGATATGAACTGAAAGCCAAATCACAAGTCAATTGAATTCATTTTTAAATTCAGTCATTCATCGAAAGTATGAATCATATGAATCATATGTCGGTTTAAATCAGGGTGACTTGAGCCACACTTTCTGTTATGGACAGGTGACAACAAGTTCAGAAATATTCACATTCCAATATTGTGTTTCATTTATGAAAGTAAAATTTTGATTCTTGATTTTATTTTGTGTTGTGAAATACTACTACTACTACTACTACTAATATTAATAATAATCATCATTTTAAAAAGAAACTGAAAATACAGTGGAATCTAAAAGACCACACTGAAGACCAGATTTTAAATTTGAACATGGAAAGATTTTGAAAATTTAAAGCATATTAGGTTAAAATGAACAAGAAATCACTAATCAGGACAGCAAATTTTTAGTCTTTGACACTATATCTAGTGATATCTCATTGAAATATCTCAATGTTTTATTCTTTTGTACATCAAATAAACCCTTTAGTACATTTTTAATCAGTATCATCAAACTCTGTTCACTGGTGTTCAATTTTCTATTTTCATACAAATAAGTTTAATTTTATTTTACATTTGAGAAATGGAAATGCAGTTGTTAATTTGTGAGTGAGAACAAAGAGACTTAGACTGATAATGACACACAGTTACAGTGATGAAGCTGGACAGCTCAAAAACTCACAAACAACTGCTGAGTCAGTACTAATGTCACTTTAACCAGGGACAGGGAGACACACACACACACACACACACACACACATATTGTCTGCACATATAGACATATCTAAATAGACTAAGTTTATAGTAAAGAGGACAGTATACTAAATACTTTAATATGCTTATAAAAATGGTCCCAAGTGTTATTTGGACACTTAAGTCACACCTAAGTCACACAACTGTTTTAATACTATAGGATAATATTAATAGATAGCATGTGTCAATAAATGATTCTCAAATGAGCATTTCTCAGAAATAACTTCACTTTTCTGAGACATTTTAAAAAAAAAGAAATGGCTAATACTCATATTTTGATAGACTTCAGTAGAATGTTGCTGTTAGTATGTTGCTAAGATAACACAACAAATTTTTAAAGCGTTAAAACAAAAGACACAAATATTTCCTCTTGTTCCTCTTGTGTAAATCTTCACAGGATATTGTGCCACTCAAAAAATTTTACATAAAAGTTGTGTGTGTGTTAAGCAGGAAACAGTGGGTGTATGGGCGTGTTTGGCAGGTTCAGTGTTCATACCTGTGTAGGTGTGATGTTTGATTGTTACCACTGCAGTTTAACTGGTTTAGTTAGAAAAACCAGAGGTTATGAAAATAGCTGCTTTTCATGGAATCCCAAACATTTCTTTCCTTAAAATAGAGATTCCACGAAATAAACATCTTTCATGGGATTCGCTTGCATTTGAAGAGCACTGAGAGTGCAGCTATTTTCCATTTCTGGGGTTTTCAGAGTGAAAGTAGTCATAGTTTGTGAAACTAGTGATGAACGGAAACTGCAACAAATATCATTTTTGTCCTGCAACAGCAAAAGAAAAATTTACGGTACTTCGATCGTCTTAGATTTTTCCAAAAGCGGAAAAAATTGAGCGGTTAAGTTGGTCAGAAGAGAGAAAGATGTCAAATTTGTTGTCACTCCCTCAATCAACACCACAGAGCAGCTTGAACTAGTTTTCTGTCCTTTAAGTAATTCAAGGTAATAAAATACAAATTATAGTGTTATAAATGCATGTTATATTTTTTCAAAATGAAAATATAAAAACTGCAAGATTTACAATGTTCATAACTGTGGAAATGTGTCATCACAGTCTGTGAAAATGGTCCACAAAAAGTTTAAACGCTGAAAAGTTTGGGTCTCCACTTTCAACTTGTCTGGGAATAAAATTTGACTAATTTAAGATGGAATGTTCTGTGAATTTATTTACTTTAGCTGTATCCTCCATTTTTTTCAGTAGCAAATTCTTCACTTTTTGTGTTAATAAGCACTGTAGTTTTGGATGCCAAGGTGGGGTGTTGTTTCATCCTCGGGTCACTGAGGCGAGGTCATGTGATGATGCTGCGGGGACGTCCGTGGGCATGTGTGTGTGTGTGTGTGAGGAGGATGCTGTCATTTCACATCAGCACACCTCTCTGGACACATGAGACAGGGGGACGCTGACCCTGCGGTTACCCAGCTGCAGTGAGGGGCCTCCGGGGCTCAGGACGGCCCAGAGCCCCCTCAGAGAGCCTCGCAGCTGGATGACTAGGAAATATCTTGCAGTGTTTCTTGGTATCTTGTTTCTTCTTCGGTGGCGTTCAGAGGTGGAAAGAGTGCTGTGTACTGACATTTGCACACTGTGCTACTTGGAAAACTTTCATTTATATTTTGCTCTAAAAAAGTCCATTAAAGTTAATGGTGTTAATATGAAAGAATTTTCCTTATTGATTTTCATTTTTCCTGTTTCCCCTGACATGTCCGTAAACTTAATTAAAGATGTCCTTGCAGGAAAATACCAGTATCTTTTCCCAATTTTTTTTTTCTTTTTTTAGTTTTTCCCCTTACTGTGTTGTATTCCATATACAGTACAATCTATGAGAGCAAGTCTTAGTAGCTTATGCATTGTTGCTTCTTTAATAAATTGGTTGCTTTAAGGATTTTTAAACGTTTTCACTGTAACACAATGTTATAAAAAATTCATTCATGAAGTTTTTTTTTTTTTTCTTTTTCTTTTTTTGCAGTAAAAAACTGGAGATGACCAAAAAACCCATGCAAAATAATTACTGTTACGGAGCCGATGGGACGAGAGACGTGTGGATCTATGTCCAAGGCTTTATGGCCAACATGGTCAAAACACAGGCAGGGTCGGACAATGGCAAACAGGTATAACACAGGCAAGACAAAGAGTAGTCCTAGGGCAAGCGTGGGTCTTCGATCGGCGAACAATATCCAACAGGGCAAGGCAGAGAGATAATCCAGGTACACGAGCGGTAGTCCAAGAGAAGTGCAAACAGAGTCCGAAACGGCAAGGCAAGGGTTAATCCAAACAGACGATAAATCCAGGGCATGCTGCTGACAGACGAGACTAGATAAACCAGGCAAGGATCAGGAAACACGAGAAAACAGGCAAGGCAAGACTAGACTCTGAACTAGAAACTTGAACTGGGAACTGGCTCCGTAGAGTAGCTATCACTAGATGAGCGATAAGTGCTAGACAATACTCGGCCCGGAAGGGCATGTGAATGGCTGTTATATAGGCAGTGTGATTGGTTACAGGTAAGCATGTGATTAGGGTGAAATGTATTGTGGGAACTGAAGTCCAGTGTGAGTGTAATAGCCTGTGTAGTGTGAAAGTCAATATGATGGACGGGTGACCTCTGGTGGAGAGTGAACAGAAGGGCAGGCACAGGATTCGTAACATAGCGCCCACCAGAGCGGAGCAGACAGAGCAGAAGACCACCAGACTGGAGCAGAAGACCAACACGGGGGAGCAGACTGATCAGGTAACCATGGCAGAGACCGAGATCTAGGGAGAGCAGAGACAGACAACACAGGCAGTGCATTCATGGCCCCAAAGGATGAGGCAGGGAACACAAAAAGTTCATAAATAGTTTCACTGGTGGCAACTGAGCAGGTAAACAGTTCATAATCAGGTTCTTTGGTCGAAACGGTTCAAAACCAGAAGCATTGGCAGGTACAAAACCAGAAGCATTGGCAGGTACTGGATAGACAGACAGTTCATCAGTGGGCTCTTTGGTAGAGACAGAAGTAATGGGGCAAAGAAAGAGTTCATTTATGGTTTCAGGTTTTATGACAGGCAAGGTTAAGAGTTCACAGGTGACCTTTTTGGCTCTGACAGGACAGGGCAAGAGTTCACAGACGGCCTCCTTAGCCGTGACAGGACAGGGCGAGAGCTGGTGAGTTGATACCACTGACACCTCCGGAGGTTCTGCAGCGGTCGCTGCCACCTCTGGAAGTTCTACAGCGGTAACCGTCTCTTCGACCGCAACTCGACAGGCTGAGAGGACATTGCTGGGTGCCACCACCATACAAGGGGCTGAGGTGAGCCCCGCCGCTTCTGGAGGTTCTGCAGCGTGTGCTGCCACCTCTGGAGAAGCTGCAACGGGTTTCGCCACCTTGGGCAGTTCTGCGGTGGTGTACGCAGCCCAAACGCAACATAAAGCGATTCCCATCAGGAGAAGCGCTTCGGACAGGGGAATTGGAGCAGGAACAGGAGGGTTAAAGTGAGCTGGTTTGGGGATACCAGCTGCATGTGCAGACACCAGCGGTGCATCCTTCACACTGGAAATCAGACTGGTAAATCAGAGCACTGACCTTGAATATCTGGGTGTGACGGACAGGACGTTACAAGACTCTGGATGATCGGCTGTGATGTGACGCGGTTCTGGATGGTCAGTGGTGATGTGAAGAGACTCTGGAAGATCCGCAGAGACGTGAAGAGACTCTGAAAGGTCAGCGGAGGCGTGACTTGACTCATGACGTGACTCTGGAAGATCAGCGGAGACATGACAAGACTCTGGTAGATCAGCTGAGACATGACGAGGGTTTGGCAGATCAGCTGAGACGTGATGAGACTCTGGTAGAGCAGCTGAGACATGACGAGACTCTGGCAGATCAGCTGAGACGTGACGAGGGTTTGGCAGATCAGCTGAGACGTGATGAGACTCTGGTAGAGCAGCTGAGACGTGACGAGACTGGTAGATCAGCTAAGACGTGACGAGGGTTTGGTAGAGCAGCTGAGACGTGACGAGACTCTGGTAGAGCAACTGAGACGTGACGAGACTCTGGCAGATCAGCTGAGACGTGACGAGACTCTGGCAGATCAGCTGAGACGTGGCGAGACTCTGGTAGAGCAGCTGAGACGTGGCGAGACTCTGGCAGATCAGCTGAGACGTGGCGAGACTCTGGTAGAGCAGCTGAGACGTGGCGAGACTCTGGACGATCAATGGTGACTTGGTTTGACTCACGACGAGCAACTGTGATTTGGCTTGACTCACGAAGATCAACTGTGACTTGACTTGGCTCTTTAACATTATCTGTGACTTGACTTGGCGCTTGACTGGTGACAATGACATGACGGGGTGTCGCTGTCGCCGCCATTTTGTGAGTGTGCTCCAGCGTGGCTGCTATCATACTAGTGAGTGCAGTATCCCGTTCCTCCGCGACACCCACAGTGAATGCTGAACCAACAGTCAACAGAACATAATCCGGAAAATTACTCCGTGACGAACGAGGACCCTTATGAATCACTTTTGATTTTAAAGGCTGGTTAAGGCCATCACAGAAAAAGTCTATTAATATACAGTCTGGTAATTCTGAGCCATTAGCCAGAGCCAAATATTCTGCAATGCAACCCTCGAGTGATCGTGTGCCCTGCTTGAGTGCTAGCAACAAGATCACTGCGTCCATACCTGGCCAATGTTTGTTGGAAAAGCCGCTGGATCCTTGTGTGGCCGAGTATTCTGTTACGGAGCCGACGAGACGAGAGACGTGCGGATCCATGTGCAAGGCTTTATTGTGAAACATCATCAAAACACAGGCAGGGTCGGACAATGGCAAACAGGTATAACACAGGCAAGACAAAGAGTAGTCCTAGGGCAAGCATGGGTCTTCGATCGGCGAACAATATCCAACAGGGCAAGGCAGAGAGATAATCCAGGTACACGAACGGTAGTCCAAGAGAGGTGCAAACAGAGTCCGAAACGGCAAGGCAAGGGTTAATCCAAACAGACGATAAATCCAGGGCAGGCTGCTGACAGACGAGATGAGATAAACCAGGCAAGGATCAGGAAACACAAGAAAACAGGCAAGGCAAGACTAGACTCTGAACTAGAAACTAGAACTGGGAACTGGCTCCGTAGAGTAGCTATCACTAGGTGAGCGATAAGTGCTAGACAATACTCGGCCCAGAAGGGCACGTGAATGGCTGTTATATAGGCAGTGTGATTGGTTACAGATGAGCATGTGATTAGGGTGAAATGTATTGTGGGAACTGAAGTCCAGTGTGAGTGTAGTAGCCCGTGTAGTGTGAAAGTCAATATGATGGACGGGTGACCTCTGGTGGAGAGTGAACAGAAGGGCAGGCACAGGATTTGTAACAATTACGTTATTGAAAACGTTTATTTTATATTTATTATAAAAAAAATTAAATTAAAATTACACAAAATTCACAAATTCACATTTATATTATACTAAAATTATGTGTGTTTTTTTTTTACTTTGTTGAAAATCTTTTGTAGTAGCTGTCATGAATCTGGTCCATGGACCTCCATTTGTTCACCACCAGAGGTCACCCTTCCATCACATTGACTCTCACACCACACACTACCCCGGACTTCATTTCCCAGCAGCCATTTCCCTAATCACATGCTCACACCTGATACCCATCTGGCAATCACACACGCTACATAAGCCTTGGACTTCCTCTCTGTCTCGGCCGAGTATTGTATGCAAATATCCTAGTGATAGCTACCTACGAAGCCCTCTGAGTTGTCTTAGTCTTGCCTTGCCTGTTTTCCCGTGTTTTGATTCTAGCCCGTGTTTCCTGGATTAACCCTTGCCTTGCCGTTCGGACTCTGTTTGCCCTCGTTTGGATTATTGCTGTTTACCTGGATTTACTCTCTCTGCCTTGCCCTTTGGATATTGTTCGCCGATCGTCGACCCACGCTTGCCCTAGGACTACTCTTTGTTTTGCCTGTGTTATACCTGTTTGCCATCGTCTGACCCTGCCTGTGTTTTGACCATGTTTTACAATAAAGCCTTGCACATGGATCCGCACGTCTCTCGTCTCGTCAGCCCCGTAACAGAATACTCGGCCTCACAAGGATCCAGCGGCTTTCAGGAACAGGACTGGTCAGGTATGGACACCGAACTTCAACTGTTACACTTCAAGCAGGGTACCCGATCCCTTGAGGAGTGTATAGAAGAATTTTTAATTTTAGCAAACGACTCTGAGTTGCCGGACTGTTTTTTAATTGATTTATTTTGTGACGGCATTAAACAACCGCTCAGATCAAAGCTTCTCCGAGAGGGTCCGCGTTCATCATTAGCGCAGTTTATGGACTTTGCTTTGCTGTCTGTGGGCTCTGTGTTCACTGTGGGTGTCGCGGAGGAACACGACACCGCACTCACTCATGTCAGGGCGGCCGCAGCAGAGTCTGTTCACAAAATGGCGGCCACAACGACGCTCCGTCATGTCACAGCTGTCATTCCTGACCCAAGTCTCGTCACAGCAGATCGTCCAGAGTCCCAGCACGTCACTGCTGATCGTCCAGAGTCCCAGCACGTCACTGCTGATCGTCCAGAGTCCCAGCACGTCACTGCTGATCGTCCAGAGTCCCAGCACGTACCAGCTGATCTGCCAGAGCCTCGTCACGTCTCAGCTGATCTACCAGAGCCTCGTCACGTCTCAGCTGATCTGCCAGAGCCTCATCACGTCTCAGCTGATCTTCCAGAGTCTCGTCACGTCTCAGCTGATCTGCCAGAGTCTCGTCACGTCTCAGCTGAACTTCCAGAGTCTCGTCACGTATCAGCTGATCTGCCAGAGTATCGTCACGTCTCAGCTGAACTTCCAGAGTCTCGTCACGTATCAGCTGATCTGCCAGAGTATCGTCACGTCTCAGCTGAACTTCCAGAGTCTCGTCATGTATCAGCTGATCTGCCAGAGTATCGTCACGTCACGCCAGAGCCTCGTCACGTCACAGCTGATCTACCAGAGTCTAGTCACGCCTCCACTGATCTACCAGAATCTCTTCGCATCTCAGTGGATCTTCCAGAGCCTCTCCATGTCTCCGCTGACCTTCCGGAGTCCCTTCACGACACCACTGACCCTCCAGAACCACGTTACGTCACCGCTGATCATCCAGAGTCTTGTGACATCCTGTCCACCACACCCAGATATTCAAGGTCAGTGCTCCGATTTCCCAGGTTGATGTCTAGTGTGAGTGATGCACCGCTGGTGTCTGCACGTGCAGCTGGTATCCCCAAACCCACTCACTCTAGCCCTCCTGTCCCTGAACTGAGTCCCCTGTCCGAAGCGCTTCCCATGATGGGGATCGTTTTATGTTGCATTTGGGCTGCATATACCACCACAGAACTGCCCCAGGCGATGGCACCCGCTGCAGCTTCTCCAGAGGAGGTGGCACTTGCTGCAGAACCTCCTGAAGCAGCGGTGCTCGCTTTAGACCTTTTTATGGTGGTGGCGCCCAGCAAAGAACTCTCTCTCGTATCCTATGGTACCACTGTAGAACCTCCAGAGGTGACGGCAACTGCTGCAGAACCTCCAGAGGCGTCAGTGGTGTCCATCTGTAAACTCTCGCCCTGCCCTGTCACGGCTATGAAGGCCGTCTGTGAACTCTCGTTCTGCCCTGAAACGGCTAGGAAGGCCGTCTGTGAACTCTCGCCCTGCCCTGTCACGGCTATGGAGGCTGTCTATGAACTGCTGCCTTGCTCTGAGCCGGCCATGGAGGCCATATATGCTCTGCCTGTCTCTTGTGTCTCAGTTTTCCCTAGGTCCCAGCCCCTACTGTAGGTTCCTGCTCTGCCGTGGAAGTCTTCTACTCCGCCCTGGTGGGCTTCTGCTCCGTCTGCTCCGCCCTGGTGGGCTTCTGCTCCGTCTGCTCTGCCCTGGTGGGCTCCTGCTCCGTCTGCTCCGCCCTGGTGGTCTCCTGCTCCGTCTGCTCTGCTGTGGAGGTCTCCTGCTCTGTCTGCTCCGCCGTGGAGGTCGTCTGCTCCACACTGGTGGGCTCCAGTTCTGTCTGCACTACCCTGGTGGGCTCCTGCTCCGTCTGCTCCGCCCTGGTGGGCTCCTGCTCCGTCTGCGCCGCCCTGGAGGGCTTCAGCCTCGTCTGCGCCGCCCTGGAGGGCTTCAGCCTCGTCTGCGCCGCCTTGGAGGGCTTCAGCCTCGTCTGCGCCGCCTTGGAGGGCTTCAGCCTCGTCTGCTCCACCCTGGTGGGCTTCAGCCTCGTCTGCGCCGCCTTGGAGGGCTTCAGCCTCGTCTGCTCCGCCCTGGTGGGCTCCAGTCCCGCCTGCTCCGCCTTGGTGCCCTGTTCTGCCTCGGTCCTCGACCTCTCCACTCCCAAGTGGACCTGGCCCTCCGTCCCTCCCTCTGTTACGCCTCCGCTCCACCACCCTCTTGGATTGTGTAATGTTTGGAGCGTCTGGAAGCCGCTCCTTGGGGGGGGGCTATGTCATGAATCTGGTCCATGGACCTCCATTTGTTCACCACCAGAGGTCACCCTTCCATCACATTGACTCTCACACCACACACTACCCCGGACTTCATTTCCCAGCAGCCATTTCCCTAATCACATGCTCACACCTGATACCCATCTCGCAATCACACACGCTACATAAGCCTTGGACTTCCTCTCTGTCTCGGTCGAGTATTGTATGCAAATATCCTAGTGATAGCTACCCTACGAAGCCCTCTGAGTTGTCTTAGTCTTGCCTTGCCTGTTTTCCCGTGTTTTGATTCTAGCCCGTGTTTCCTGGATTAACCCTTGCCTTGCCGTTCGGACTCTGTTTGCCCTCGTTTGGATTATTGCTGTTTACCTGGATTTACTCTCTCTGCCTTGCCCTTTGGATATTGTTCGCCGATCGTCGACCCACGCTTGCCCTAGGACTACTCTTTGTTTTGCCTGTGTTATACCTGTTTGCCATCGTCTGACCCTGCCTGTGTTTTGACCATGTTTTACAATAAAACCTTCCACATGGATCCACATGTCTCTCGTCTCGTCAGCCCCGTAACAGTAGCACTATAAGTAGATATTTGTTAGAAAAAAAAAAAAAAAAAAAATATATATATATATATATAAAAAACCCTGAAAAACGTTACACTTATGCTAAATGCAATGAATATGCTGTTGAAACCCTTTTGTTGTGGCACTATGAACAGATATTTGCTAGAAAATAAAATGTATTAAAATTAATAATGTACACAAAATTCACCATAACATTTATACTATACTAATATTATGTTTTGTTTTGTTTTGTTTTTATTAAAACCTACAATAAATGTTTTAAACTTTTTGGCCTCAGATCTGCCACTGTTTGGACCTTTTCTGTCACGGGATTGTTTCTGTCAGCACCAGCTGCAGCAGCTAAATGAAAATGAACATAATAAAGGTAAACAATCAAAACTGGTTCTATGATTTAAAGACTTGCTCACACAAGTCACAACTGAATCCAATTACCTCACTCTCAGCTGCTGTTTACAAACATGGAACGCACAATCCAGTTTTAGCCGGCTGAAGTTACTAAACTCATTAAAATTTTATTACTGTAGAAATAATCCAACATTGTCCAGCACGATCTACGTGTGATCCATCAAGCTGGCCGCATCCCTCACGACTCTATCAGATAAGAGTGGTAAATACTGGCTCATATACAACAAATGACGCTCCACATGGCATGTTTATTTAATCCTGCCAATCACAACACTATATCATCATCAACCCTTGAAATCAAATGGGAGTTTCTGACTTTTAATCCATGTCTGTTAGCTTTAAGGTCATCTAGTTCACCCATATGTGTTGCCAAAATCATATTTTAACTGACACTTTAGTTTTTCTGTTCCAGGAAAACAAACCAAAAATACTGATGACTAATCCTGCACTTTCTGATGAATACTCATAATGTCAAATAAAACACTTTCTACGTTTAATGTCTTCACTTTTATCAAAAGTCACTTTTTTATCAGCTTTTTCATCTACAACATGTTTAGATACAACATAAAATGCATCAGTTGTAACCCCTGCTGATTTTTTAAAGATTTTACTTGTCTTAAAAAAGTCAGTTGGCTAAAGGAATAGAGTTTTTCGGGGAAACTTGTCTACTCACTAGTCCACATTCATAGCCTTATTGTGTTTATAATCATGCTTTTGCAAACTATTCTAACTCAGACTTTCAGAGGAAATGTTTTTAAATAAGTTGTTAGATTGTTAAATTAGTTGTTGAAGCTTAATGGTGGTGATATTGCGACCATGGTGTTAGTTTGTTTATAGCATATATTTGGCTTTTTACGTCCGGAGAATGTATTTAGGCTTAAAAATTCAAAAAAAATTTGTGATCATTTGTGAAAATGGTGATCAAATCATGATGATCAAAACGTGTAAGAATTATAAACCTTTTCTGGTTGCAGAGCATTTTTTCTGCAGTAATCCAAAAGGCAATGGAAAAAAATCCTTTTTGTTGAGGAAACCAGGGTGAATGAAAACTGGTTTGCCCTACAAAAAGCACACAATTGGCTTTTTTAAAATAAAGAGTCCTTCAGTATGCCTGCCCCCAAACATCCTGTTTTAATAGGAAGTACATCAATACTGGAAGGAAAGGCATTTCTTTTTTAATTAAACTCTTCTTAAACAATTCTCTATTCTCTAATTAATGTGATATCTAATGAATCTGTTTTGTCTTTCTCAAATATATGAGCTAGTGAATGATATTTTAGCACACTGGTTGTACGCACACACTCTGCGATTTCGACACTGGCATGATGCTGTTGATGATGAGTAGGTTTACGGTGCTTTACGATGTTTGCGCGTGTTACGGTGCCGGAGGGTGAAAGTGTTCCACAGGTGGAAATCTGAAAAACCTGCAGCACACGCACACACACGCACACACGCACACACACAGGCACACACATATGAATCAACATGGGGGAGGGGTGTGTTTTCAATTTGTTGCCCTTACCAAACTTGTTTTAGCACTCTTATGACCTCATGTCTAGGAAAGGGTTGTTTTCTGCTGTCTGTTTCGCTCTCTTGCACACACACACACACACACACACACACACATTGATTTAATCTTATGGCCGTGTGTCATGTACGGTAATACGTGGGCACGCTGGCATACTTCCAGGCTGCTTGTTTCATATTTATGCGCACTACCAGTCAAACAGTTGGACACACCTACTTCTTCTTCTTCTTTTTTAAACAGTTTTCCACATTTTAGAAAGTGAAAACGGCGAAGCACAAATAGTCTAGAGTTGTGAGTTGTAGTACACAAAAAACTGAAATAAGTAATAAAAAAAGTAGCAAAAACAGTAATACTGTGAAATACTATTACAATTTAAAATAACTGTTTTAATATATGTAAATATATTGTAAAATGTAATTTATTGCTGTATTGAAAGCTGAATTTTCAGCATCAATACTCCAGTCTTCAGTGTCACATGATCGTTCAGAAATCAGTTTAATATGCTGATTTAATATGCTTAACGTTACAAATTTTTATGGATTATTTGATTTAATAGAAAGTTAAAAACTGCATTTATTTGACATCGTAATTGTTTGTAACACTTTTAGCAATTTAATGCATTCTTGCTGAACATTTTAAGATTATGGGGGAAAAAAATTCAGTCAGGGCGTCCAAATTTTGACTGTTACTGTATGTAATATGTTTATATGACTGTGCGCGCTGAAGTGTGCATACGCCTACTCTCTCTTTGTTTTCTGTTTTGAGTGTTGGCAGCAGGCTGTCAGTAAACAGTAGGGGATTTGTTCGACAATGAAACCTTGTGAGCGTCATTAGGAATTACATAGCAGCCAACCTGTATAAAGTGAAGTATGAGTATGAGTAATAAATGATGACGTAGAAAACAGACAATACAGCTAATTTAATGCTAAACTTTCTTTACTTAGTACCTGCTGCTAGCACAATCGATGCAGTGGTTGCCCTAACCAATGACAGGAGTCAGATATTATGCAAAGTTAACATTAAATTAAAACTGAGACCGTTTACGTTCCTCTTTGTCTTGTTACGCCTATAAAATGATTTTCCTTTTTGCCTTAACAAGGATATTTGGTGGTGTGTTGGGAATTTTGGTTCATAAAGCAGCGTTTCACTTGTTTATAGTGCCGGACAGAATTATTTGTGACCTGTACATTGTAGTTTGTAAAATATAAACTGAATGTCTGTCTTTGCATTAATGTTATATAGTCTTTTTCAAAATTCACAACCTGAACAGCTTGAGATTCCAGAGTTCTCAGTCAGTTTTCTGTGGTTTTTGTCTGGGAATATGTAGGAGAGGTCAAGAGTCAGGCATGCTGAGGGAGTGAGTGACACTTCACCTCAAAACCACTGTGGGCCTTACTGATAATTTTACACAATTCCTCCTCCTCCCTGTATTGTCTATAAAAGAGACAGAGAGAGAGAAGTACCACTTTTATTTTCAGGAAGGAAACACATCTGTGGAACTGTAACAGAGACAGAAAAGCGGAATCTGTCAGGAACATTTAAATATAGATGCCCTTCGCTCCCAAAACACGCACATACGCCCACGTCTATGCCATTTCTTCAAAACACCAGTCCCCTACAAATTATACAATTAAAATATTACAACAACTACTATGATTACATCAGGGCACAAGACCTCAGACAATTAAATATAATGAGCTCTCTTTAAATCATAATACATAATCATCATCATCAGTGTTACAATCATACAATAATCTTCAAGTGGGCTGTGCTCCAAAAAAAAAAAAAAAAAAAAAAAAATTGTGAATGGAAAGAGACTGAGACAGAATTAAATTGAAGTGAAAAATGATCTGAGTCCACTTTCGAAACTAGTGTAAAAGCAAAGAGAAGTTGTTTTTCAGTCGAGCGATCTGAATTGGGTTGCTTTAAAGGGGATTCAAGTGGTAGATACCAAATTTTTTATTAATTTTCTCTATTTGTATTTCATAACATTATTATATAGATTTCTAAACCATGAATCAAACCAACCAGCTTTGAGTGGAATCACATCACAGACACTGACTTGAAGCAAAAATAAAAAACTCTAGAAAGACAAAGTATGTAATTTTCTTGACTTTCTGGAAAAAAATTGCCCTTTAAGTCTTTTGAATGAAATAATACAACCCGAATTCCAGAAATGTTGGGACGTTTTTTAAATTTGAATAAAATGAAAACTAAAAGACTTTCAAATCACATGAGCCAATATTTTATTCACAATAGAACATAGAGAACATAACAAATATTTAAACTGAGAAATTTTACACTTTTACCCACTAAATGAGCTCATTTCCAATTTGATGCCTACTACAGGTCTCAAAAAAATTTTTAAATGGGTGAAAAAGCAAGACATTTTGAAAAGGTTCAGCTGGGAGAACATCTAGCAACTAATTAAGTTAATTGACATCAGGTCTGTAACATGATTAACTATAAAAGGAATGTCTTAGAGAGGCAAAGTATCTCAGAAGTAAAGATGGGCAAAGGCACTTCAATCTGTTAAAGAGTGCATAAAAAGATTGTGGAATACTTTAAAAACAACATTCCTCAATGGCAAATTGCAAAAGCTTTGCAAATCTTATCATCTACAGTGCATAACATCATCAAAATATTCAGAGAAACTGGAAAAATCTCCAGTTAAGGGACAAGGCCGAAGACCTTTGTTGGAGGACCGTGGTCTTCGGGCCCTCAGACGACACTGCATCACTCATCGGCATGATTCTATCATTGACATTACTAAATGGGCCCAGGAATACTTCCAGAAACCACTGTCGGTAAACACAATCTGCTGTGCCATCTGCAGATGCCAAATAAAGCTCTATCATGCACAAAGGAAGCCATATGTGAACATGGTCCAGAAGTGCCGTCATGTCCTGTGGGCCAAGGCTCATTTAAAATGGACTGTTTCAAAGTGGAAAAGTGTTCTATGGTCAGACGAGTCCAAATTTGACATTCTTGTTGGAAATCACGGATGCTGTGTCCTCCTGGCTAAAGAGGAGGGAGACCTTCCAGTGTATCATCAGCGTTCAGTTCAAAAGCCAGCATCTCCGATGGTATAGGGGTGCATAAGTGCATACGGTATGGGCAGCTTGCATGTTTTGGAAGGCACTATGAATGCTGAAAGGTATATAAAGGTTTTAGAGCAACATATGCTCCCCTCCAGACATCATGTATTTCAGCAGGACAATGCAAAACCACATACTGCAGCTATTACAACAGCATGGCTTTGTAGTAGAAGAGTCCGGGTGCTGATTTGGCCTGCCTGCAGTCCAGATCTTTCACCTATAGAGAACATTTGGTACATCATTAAACGAAAAATATGTCAAAGACGACCATGAACTCTTCAGCAGCTGGAAACCTATATCAGGCAAGAATGGAACCAAATTCCAACACCAAAACCTCAGAAACTCATAACATCGATGCCCAGACATCTTCAAACTGTTTTGAAAAGAAGAGGAGATGCTACACCATGGTAAACATGCCCCCGTCCCAACTATTTTGAGGCGTGTAGCAGGCATCAAATTTGAAATGAGCTCATTTTACATAAAATTGTAAAAATTTCTCGATTTAAACATTTGTTATGTTATCTATGTTCTATTGTGAATAAAATATTGGCTCGTGATTTGAAAGTCTTTTAGTTTTCATTTTATTCAAATTTAAAAACCGTCCCAACATTTCCGGAATTCGGGTTGTATATAATACTGCATATAAGATACTTCTTTCAAAAACAAAATTTTTTGTAACATCTTAGACCCCAAACTTTTTAAGCGTACATTTTTCCCTGGTTTCACAGACAGGGCTTAAGCCTAGTTCCAGACTAAAATGAAAAAGTCTGAGCTGTTTCAACTGAAAGAAACTTGCACTGGCTGATCTTAAAATATATCAGTGCCTTTTTGTTTTGCAGGATGCACACCAGTCATGTATTTTTCTAAGGCACATTTATAAAAAATACTTAAATGTCCTAATTGAACTATGGCCTAGTCTTAGTTTAGACTAATCCCTGTCTGTGGAACCAGGCATTTAAGATGGTTGCAATATATTAATTTATATGCACATATGAGAGTGTACTATACATCACTGAGCTCATGGCAGGGCTGTCTTGAAAACTTAATTATTTTTAATATAGAGATAAAAAAGTAAAAATAATTCAGAAAATGGATGATTTTTACTTCTGGAACGCTAATGTTGCACTCTATGGGCAATTAATCTCACAGAATTAAAACTGTTGCAATATCAAAAAAAGGTTTTTATTGATGTGGTTATGCCAGACCCCAAAGTGACACAGACTTTCTTTGTTGAATCACAACATCAAACCATAGAAAACCAAGCTACATGCCACCACTGAATTCCCCATTGCTGCGTGTAAAGAGTCAGACGTCTAATGGCTTGTTGTGTCTGAATCCATCCGAAAGACAGTTTACAGTCTGTTTACTCTACAGCGATGATAAGAGCAGTCCAGCACACAGACTATAAAAATGAGACTGTACTCAAGTGCGTATTGATAAGATAGAGACTGAGGCAGGACAGGAAAGTGTGTGTGAAAGCAAATACTTGGCTGAAAATGAAGCTGTAATTGCTGGCTGGCTGACTGACTGACAGATAGACAGACAGGTATACAAAGAGTCAGCGTTATTCGAGGTTGTTTGGAGACAAACAGGTGTAGTTTCGACTAGACACCCTTGCAGACTGTCTAGTCTGGCGGGGCTGGACGTTAAACATGACAGTGGAGAGAAAGTGTAATGCTCAAGTCTGCATACACAGACACACCCACGGCCACATCCACATAGACACACGCACATCCACATGCCAACACTTAGATACACCCATTTATTCGAAAAGTTACACGCATTGGTACTCGCACATGTAAACAGTACAATAATAGAAAAGAAGAAGTGTCTGTGTTTCTGTGAGAAAAAGAGATACGGGTAAGATGTTTACTTGCACGAAAACCACTCTTAAATAACTGTGTGGAAACAATGATGTAGTGTTTATGTAGGATTACGTGAGTTGCTGCTTTATAATGGCTAGTTTGGCTAGAAACACCACACACAGATTAAAGACAGCGGTGGAAAAAACTCAAATTTCCGTAGAAACAAAGGGGAGTTGAGAGACCTTCACTCAGGGTACTTCCTGACTAATGAAACTAATGTTTTCTATGACAGCAAAACCACACACTGGCTTATGGGTAAGTCTCACATTGCTCAGATATGCAGTGTAACCCATCAGGTATGTAGCTGTTTGGTGTGACTGAACCAATGCATCTCTGTGGTGAGCAAATGTAGTAATTTAGTCATTTTCCCATTCATTTTCTTTTACAGGGCACATGAGGCTATTTTTGTTTTTAACAAGAAGAAAAGAAAAGATACCGCCGCTCTTGTGCTTTTTTAAATAGCATATCCAACCCCTATGGTGTTAATTAAACGTTTAGTAGTAATGATTCAGTCTTAAATATTTTTCAAATCGGTCCGTGTGTTGCAAGGAAATTGGCGGGATTCTTTGTATGGCGGGATTTCTTCCATAACCTTCATTGTTTTTTTTCTTGTCTCCAAGACAAAATGTGTTTATTTTCTCAATTCAAACTCTAAAAGGTGCAATGGGTACAAAAGGTTACTTGATTTTCAGTCTAATTTGAACTTCAGACGTTTCTTTAGAGCATTTGAATGAAATCTGGAAGTCATCATTTTGGTTCAGTGTCACCCGTGTGGCAACTACTCGTCTTCATATTCCCCTCAGAAAAAAAATAAAAATAAGTAAAAATAAAAATTCGACTAAATATTCGTGAATTGATTTTTCATAATACAGCTCTCAGTGAAATTTAATCTAATTCACAATAAGAGTATTTTCAGACCACAAATGTTGGTTGAGAAGTCGTCTCTAGTACTTAATCTACTCATCTCTAAAAGCTTTTACTCATTTGAAAACACTCACTTTGACTCATTCAGTAATAGGCTATGTGTTGATTCTGTTCTGGTCATAATAAGTTCTATGGTAACTGCCAGTTAAGTGTTCTAGATGCAGATATAGGCTACTGATAATGTGAAATCTTGATTGAGAAAGATGGTGGGTGTCTTGTGTTGTTTGTTGACAAACGAGGCTGGACATTTGAGTATGTTTTTCTTGACAAAAAAGAAAACAGTAATTTCCGCTAATGATTATGTCTTCATGCAATTTTTTGGACAGTCATCATCACAGAAGAGTCTGAATGAAGTCTCTTCACGAGTCCCAGATTCGGTGAGTTCCAAGAAGTGTGTCTGTAAACCTCACCTCATTTCCCCCCTCATCCAATACACACGCACAGACACAAATAGCCTACTCAAACATAGTGTGCTCTGTGGTTTGTGGTCAGTTGATAAATGCACTGCAGCCTACAAAGAACAGGGAGAGTTGCACACACCTAACACACATATTGACATGAAAAACACATTCCTAAGAACACCCAGTTTTTGTTCTCATCTCTCCGGTGAAGTTCTTAGAATTGGCAAACCAGCCGCAAACGCACACACACACGCACACAGACACAGAGCTTTCACAAGCTGTACACACTCTAATAAAGAACATTTGACCTCAGAAACCCATTTTCCTGCTGTGCATATTCACTTTAAAATGCTTATCTGAACCATTAGGCCGGATGTGTATGTATTTATTTATAGGCTTTATTTTTGTATGCAGAATGTAATTTTTATGTTTCTTATTTTGATGACCTGAACATGTATTTGAGAACATCCCATTTTATAAATGTCTACGCTCTTAAAAATAAAGGTTCCAGTAGAGTTTTTTTGCAGCAATGCCATAGAAGAACCTTTTTTTTTTTTTTCGTCAAAGAACCAACAAGAAGATTTTTTTTCTTAGTGTGAGGGACATTTTAATTATCTGAAGATCCTTTTTCAACTTTAAAGTGCAATGAAAAGTTTGCATGGATATTAAAAGTTCTTAATGGAACTGTCAATGCCATTACCTTTATTTTAAAGAGTGTATGTGTGTTTTCATGAATGCATGCATTTGTGGCATGTGCATGTGCTCTGGTCAGCATCTCTTCTCTTCTGTTCTATAAATCCTCTTCTGTGTTTTGCTCTCTCCAACACAATACCAGCAGCAGTTGCCCTGCTGGGTCACACACACATAAAAAGGTTTTTACTCTGTGGATACCTGATAATGTGTTCAGAACAGCGAACACAGGTGAAGAGAACAGTGTGGTACACAAAGAGAAAAATACATACTGATTGATATAGGATATATGTTATAACTCATACATTATAAGTGCCTGTGTGTAATATGCTATAAGCAAACACCTTGAGCTGGTGCAGCGTATACAGGAAAAAAATGTTATGTTGCTTGCAAAAAAAAAAAAAAAAAACCTTTTGTCAGAATATATGGCTAGTTTTGAATCTCCAATGAAATAGTGGAGAAAGATGGAGAAAAATGTTATTTTCCCCCACAGACAAGCCATTTAAAGACACTGATTGCTTCTTCTGAATTAATGACTGTTATTAATTCTGTTTGCTATAGCATAGGGTTGACTGCATTTATTCTATTGTAGGTCACTGGCTCTACCTTGAGGCGTCCTCTGTAACTGCAGTCAAAAAGTAGCATGGCGTCCAAACTCAGTTTAAGGGAATTTGAGTGAGTTGCGTGAATAGATAAAATGTTTATTACAATAAATTCAGACAAGAAAAAAAGAGCGTATCTCTCTTTTTTCCAGCTCTCCGAGACCAAACTCGGATGTGAGCAGACAGCACAAATACGAAAAAATTGTGTGTATCTGTATACTATATCAATTATTTGACCAAGTCATTCTTAGACCGCGGCGCTCCATCAGATATCAGAGAATGAAGCGAGAGATTCAAGCCATCCTCAGTCATTTCTCGGCCAGCAGAGAATGTCTGCTACACTCAGGAGGGTACGGCTTTGCATGGACAAACCAAAATAAAACGATGAACTTCAAAAAACAAAGTCACTGGCTCTACCTGCTGGACACTGTATGCGTTTACATGCACAATTATGTTGATGGGGTAGTCATAAAATACTGAATAAATATGCAGATAAGTAAATGTCAGAAAATGTTCTGACCAAACTAAGTTTTTCCAGATAGGGTATTGTCCTCTTTTTTTTGTCTTTCTTTAGCAAGAGCCAATGATTACAAGCCAAAAATGGATATGTTGTTTGGATTCCTCAGTTATGGTGGAACATTTTCTTTGGTCCTCATGAAGTAGGCTACTTTGAACATATTAATTTACATTATACCGTTAGATCTTTGATGAACGATTCATATGTAATAAGAATTAGGTGGCTTAGTCCAAAATCAAAGCTGCAAATAAATGGAAAGTTTTAGCTACATCAGGTGGGGTAAATCCTTTTCTTAAATAAAGAAGTCCCTTTGTAGTATAGCTATTCCCTTGGAAAAGTGTTTTCCAAAGGGATTATTAAAGGTCGTAAATATGATTCAGACCACTTGTCATGTACAATGCACCTGAAGCTAGTAAACACTTAACACTTGAGCTCAACATCTGACTGTTTGAACTTCAGGTGAGCAAGAGCTTCAGCAGCCGTGAGAAAGAAACCATTTAGTCTATTTAGCCATAAAAACATAAGTAAATGATTATTGTTCATAATGGTTTTTCGTTAGATTAGAACAATTTCGTAACCGTATTAATGTTCTTGTTTTATAGAAATCATATCTTGGTCAATTTAGCCTATTTTCGTAAAACGAATAAATAAATAGCCTACATATAGGCTATACATAGGCTACATGCATGGGCTAAATAAGACTGCATCGATGCAGCTTAAGTTGTAAAATGAAGACTAAAATAAAAATGTAGGCCTACTGTTATAAAAAAAAAAGAAAAAAAGTGAAAAGCACACAACAACAAAGCCTTTCAGTTCCCACGGCATGATATGAAGAGATGAAAGGTGCACTTGTCACTATACCTCACGAAAACTCACCTGTCACAGCCATTATTCAATAGCTAGGCTATTTAAATAATAAATAGCTATAATAAAGCAATGATGATCAATCATCAAAAAACCCGCTGAGAGTATATAATGGTCAGCTCTGGCTTCATGTCCTCAACGACAGCAAGGTGACCATACGGGACCTTGAACCGTGAGATTTCTCAACAAGCGACTTTCTTCAGCGATTTTTCTTGAGCGACAGTGGAAGAAAAGAAATCGAATTTCGAACCCTATATGCTTGTGGTCAGGCCCCTAGCCAGCTATGAGGCCACCGAGGTCCGGACCTCGGTTAATATTTCATGTTCAAAAATAAAATTTGTTCTCTGATTGACTAATTTGCTGTTAAAATCCTCATATGAATGTCTACATGACATGTATAATTCAGTGTAGACAGTTTGCAAGAATTTTAGCATCCGTGGAATGAAAATGATCGCTGCCAGACGCTGGCGGAGTGAACTTGAGCGAGCAGTGATGGTGAGGACGCGGGGCGCAGCCTCCGTGTTGCCAGATCCAGTTATTATACGCGTTTTTAGACTTGCATTTTCCACTTAATTTGACACTTTAGAAAGTTAATAAAGTAGGAAGTTGTAGTTTAGGGTTAGAGATATCTTGATCCTATCTTATTTGCAAAAGATTTGATATAATTTTGGTTTATTTTTATTTAGGCTATTTTTCGTTTTTAATAGCAATATCTGGCAACAGTGCACCGCCGGAACTCAAACTAACAGTACTCAAAAAAGCCCATGGACAGGTTATTGCTGACAGGATACGACATTCGGTAAGGAAAACGCAAAATTATCATTATATTATCTGTCAGAAACGTTATCAACGCTGTCAAAAACAGTATTTAACACTAGTACACATATCTAGTTACATAATGAAATGAACGCAAACACTAGCCATGAAGAAGACTATGCTATGTCATTCAGTATAGTAGTTAAATTTTCACAAATCATGTTATAAACATTCATAAGAGCACTAGACAAAGTTATAATAAACAACTGATAAAATTATCCACCCATAACTAGGCTATAGTTAGTATTTACAAATTTTGATGCAATAAATAGGATATGATTTAAAAATGATCATCCCTCCAAAACAGAGAAAACATCTTTCACAAACATCTACATGTCTGTCTCTTTCAAAGTATTTACAGTGTACATAATGAGTTGTATTTGTATTTGTTTGTTATTATAGCACAGTTCTTTAATACCTAAGACATGACCAAACAGAGCTGTGCCGCAGTGCCCTTCACACAGGTAGCCTACATTCATTTATTCATTGTATGTGTATGTATTTTATTTTATTTTTTAAAAAAGGACGCATTTAATTTCTAATTGATTTTGCGTATTACTGTATTAGCTACACAGGTGCTCAAGGGATTTTCTTATAGCCTATATTTTGTAATATTTAAATCTTTAATACATGCCTATTTAATATTTAATTAATATATATTTTTAACAAACGATCTATTATTAATTAGGCTAAGTGCTTCTTTATTTGATAGACATAAAAAACATAAACTTAAAACCTCAGTTGTTGTCTTCAAAATTTAAGTAAAATAATAATAATATAAATCCTGCAGTGATTGTACTTGTTTGATCACTTTGAATTAAATTTCTGATGTAAAAAAAAAGACATTTCTCGAAAAAAAAGCATAAAAACACGTAGCCTAAAAAAATGAGTCTGTTGGCGTTTAAAAAGTTAATATTGTTACGAAAGAAAAATAGCTGAAAGAGAATTTATAGCCATAAATAATAAAAAGATTATAGGCCTATATTAAGAATATGCTAACAATTGAACTAATCATGTGTTGTTGTTGTTTTGTTTGTTTGTTTTTATTTACACCGGGTTTTAAAATCAGACTTCAAAATTGTAATTTAGCTTGCGTTGTTTGAAAAACAGGATTTCTTTCATACGAGCGACATGACAGTGTGTAAACGATAAGGATGACTAAATTATTAGCAAGTTGTTATTGTTATTACTGTTATTATTATTATTAGCATTCAGTATTAACTTGTGTGAAAACGCATGCCTTCATTTAAACGGGTAGGCTATTACATTTATTTGCTTGTTCTTGAGCCATATTTTTCAAAATGACTTTCTGTTCGCAGCGCATAACGGAGGACGGCTGAGAGACGGTGACCGTTCACAATAACCTCTGCTACGGTCAGCGCAGCTCCATGTTCGTCCCGTCCAGCGGAGAGTCCCGTGGACAGCAGAGAGCGCAGTGCACTCGATGCAGTCCCTCTAAATCGCGCTCGTGCTCGTACCCCTGCGCTGCGGGACAGAGGTGCGCGAGAGGCGCGTCATGATCGTTGAGGAGTGCAAATGCGAAACAAGCAGTGAAGAGGTCAAAGTTCAGAACACTGAAATGTTTCATTTATAACAGACATTTTAAAGTTTTTATTTTAAACGTTCTAATAGGCTACCTATTTAAGTGCACCGATGGTGTGTGTATTTATAGGATTACCAAGCCACATAAATGTGGAAGGTTTGTGTTGTGTGTCTGATGAGTGACTGAGATTCGGTTCAGAATGTGTTAAACACGAGTTCTGCGAACACTTTCTGTGAACTGCCGCCTGATATTCAGCGGTATCTTGGTGTTAATTGAAATGACGATGCTGCGCTTGAGTTTATTTATTTATTTATTTTTTAAAGAATCAGTAATTTTATGGTTACGTGTAATTTCATAGCTTTACCAATAAGTGTCGCTGTTGCATGAATATGATTTCAGCATTTCTTTAAACTTTAGTTTATTCTGTTGTTTTAATAAAGAATTATTTGAATTGAGTTAAATTGAAACACATTGCAACGACAGTAAAAAGTGGCCTGGTTTACTCGACTTCTTCCTATATTGTGGATAAAAGTATATTTGGTTACATTTTATTTTAAGGTTTCCTTAGTGTAATTATACATTTAAGTGAGTAATATTAATTAACTACATGTACTTACTAAATGGTTAGGGTTAGAATTAGGGTTTGGCTTAGGGTTACTTGCATGTAATTATGCATAATTTATTGTTATTATAGCCTAATTGTAGGTATGTAATAAGTGTAACAACAAGGACACCTAAAAAAAAAGTGCTACCGTATATTTGTTGTATTTTTGTTTAGATGTAGGCTATTTGAGTCTGGTGGCATTATCAGAGAATTTAGTTCTTAAATTTTCGAAGAAAAAAATAGGCTAAACCTAATCAGTTAAACTGTACAACTGTACAAGCAACAAACAGGCTACCACACAAAGTGGAGCAGTATGAAAAAGGTGCTAAATCAATAAAACATATGAAAGAAAACTCATAACCTAAGCCTGTATGTGTTTGCTGAAATGCCTCCTAATTCATTTTTATTCATATAGCCACAACAGCAAACTAAGCAACCTACAGAATATGTAGCCTATGTAGGCTATTCTGTTCTTTGTGCTTGCTTTTGTATTTTATTTATATGTAGGCGTGCTTGCTGTTGTATTTTATTTATATGTAAGCTATTGTCTGATAATATAGTCAATTATTAGGCCTATATATTATTGGAAGTTCATTAACCAATGGGTTCTATATATCTAACCTGAGGTAGGCTATAGAAAAAAAACGTACTGATCGTCTTGCAGCTTAGGTAAACAATAAAAGCAAGAACCTAGTTTTCTGCTTTAATGAGACCATCGTTTAACATCAAAATGCACTTTAAGTGTCGTTAGTCTGTGTTGCTGCCTAATCACTCTTTTCAATACTGTGGGAATCCTCAGCTCCCTATAGGACAGCTGCACTTCAATCCTGAACGTGTCAGAGAAAAATAAAAGTTTTATTCATCGATTTTCTGGCACCTGGCTGGAAAAAAAGGTCGAGTTTACTCATCCTATACGAAAAATCGCCGGAGGGAGAACAAGGGGGTGCTTTACATCGCCTTGGCAGTCTGTCAAAACCGCTTCTTACTGCTATTTGCATTGCGCGCGAAATTGCCCCCTCCATTTACTCCTCGCGTGTGTTGTGGATTTCACTGGCAGTTCTAGTCTACGTCGGTCTGTGCAGTGGTTAATGAGCTAAATTTAAGTAAATTAATAATTTATTCATTCCAAAGTGGTTCCTCGTGCAACAGATGTGGAGCTTTTTATATAAGTCGCGAAAACGCTTTAGAGGGCGCTGTTGCCATGGCAGCGCTGAACGATGCGGGGGCCTCTTGTCGTATTTGGGCTCACGCTATTGGCTTCACACGTGCCAAGAACCAGAGCTTCGGGAAATCTAACCACCGTCGGTAAGCTCGTTAAATGACAACAACGCGAACCCGCGAGCATCCTAGTATTTGTGTAGGGTTGAGCAAGCAAAGAACGGCAGGAAAATACGCCAGAGATCCGCGCCATTAAAATTGCATTAGAGGAAAGTGGTTAGTGTGATCGCTAGGTTGACAGGATCGGTTCATAACATTGCAACCCGGGGTGGTATATTGGTGGTGTGATAGGCAACTAGGGAAATTTGATTAAAGCATAACAGCGAAACAAGCTTTTACGTTTGAAGCTGATATTAATAAAATACTGTGTTTGCATGAACAGCAGTACAAAAACTAGTAGCCTATAACTTGTCACTCAGCCCATCTTATTGTGTTTATTAAGCCTGGTTTAATATTCAGTCGCCCCACACATGCCCTGCACTGTGTATCTCCTGAGATTAGACCAGTTGGACTTTTGCATATTGAACCTTTTTAATAACGTGGCACTGAATGAGGCCTTTGAAATGCGGACTTGGGTCTGAAGCCGGTCCATGGGTGGATGGTGGATTGGTTGGACCTGACAGCTCTAAGCATGGTGAGAGGGGCTGCGTTCCTGCATGCCTCAGGGTCTTTAGTGTGAAATGCCAGGGTAAACTTAGAGATGGTACGGTTGCAATGACATGGATGTGGCACGGACGCCCAGGAGCAGCTGGGCAAGGTTGGCACATGATTGCCATTGGGAGTTTGTGCCGCAGGGCACCGCCAGCTTCCAGTGCTTCAGTTGAATCCTACAATTCTCCATTACAATTGTACACTGAGTTGCCTTCAATTCACGTCCAACCTGCAAAACCCAAAGCAGCTGTATGTAAAAGCACACAGGGCCAGGGCTTTTATAGATCACATTAATTCACAGTCTATGGTACCAAGTTAGCTAACTATATCTAACTCTGAAGAATGTGCAGACAAAAACTCTCTGGCTTTAAAAGAAATTGAAGGAATAATTCATTTAAATGAGAACTGTGTATTTACTTACCCGCACGCATTTCCAATTATGGTGGAAACACACCGAGTACCGGTCCAAAGTCCATAGTTCCTGGGGAAAGTTCCTGCGGTGGAAACGGGGCTCAAGTTGTTTTTTTGTTTTTTTTTCAGTGGAACACAAAAGCCTTTTATGCTTCAAGCTCCAAAAAATACATAAAACACAATAAAAGTATCATAAAGGTAGACAATGTGACTTGTGCTATATTACACATATTCTGAAGTCAATATGCAGGATCTCAAGATTGCAAGACAAAGCAAGTTATTTATGTGGCACATTTCATACTTAATTTTGATTCGAGTTGAGTTTAAAGTTACATTTATGAACACAAAAAAGTAAGAAAATCTGCCTTTTAAAATAGATTAAAATACATTTAAATAAAAGGCCATAATTGCAGTTTATATTCATTCACACAATATGTATACTGTAAAAGCCTCACTTTAATTTCTCATTCACTCTCATGTATATACCCAAATGCATGCGATTTTCGGTCTTGGTCTTTGACCTGTGGGATATGCAAACATATTAATTAGACATTATAGATTAAAGCCTGTGAGATGCAGGTGATGTCACGTAACAACTCTAATTGCATTAATTAGGGTAATTAAGGCCAGACATTTGGCGAAAGCATCTTGTGTATGCCTGCCTGATGTCATATTTTCCTGTCGTCTGCCTCACCGTGCCATGTTTCCGAGCTCAGCGTCCATGTGTGCCGGTGTCTGCTGGCATCAGGATAACTGTGTTCATTTACCCTGAGAGAGCAGGAGACATACGCTCTGTTACGGCGCCTAGTGAGCTGCCTACATAGCTGTATTTTAAGGCATCATATGTGCGTTCCCAACATGAAGGCTGTTCCAAAAGGTAGGCAGTGTAATTCTGCTGACTTCTTAGATATGTATTTTTCAAAATGCAGTCAGACAATGCTCTGTGATGAACACAGAGAAAAAGTAATTCAAGATGGCAGACAAAAACAAAGCATTGATGAAAAATTCATGAAGAACCTTTATCATCCATGGAACCGTTCCATTGCACAAAGGTTTCTTATAACGGTAAAACGTTCTTAAGATTATTAAAATGCTCTTCACACTTAGAAAAAAATAGTTCTTGTAAAAACTGATTTCTGAAAGGTACTTTAGCGGACCAAAAATGGTTCTTCTGTGGCATTGCTTCGAAAATCCTGACTTGTAACCTTTATTTTTCAGAGTGTGGGCAGTAAACAGTAAGGCCGTTTTGAAACAGATGCATATAAATGTACTGTAAAACATTAGACTCTAGTGTCTGGGAGAGAAAAAAAAAAAAAAAATATATATATATATATATATATATATATATAAGAAGATGCAAAGTGGAGAAACGATGAATTTCTTCCAGGAATGTATGCCAGGTTTTAATGGGGAGAAGCTCATTATTTGTCTTTTCCTCAGCTTTCGACACATGGCTTTTGAGTGCACAAGGGGAAAGAGGAAAAGGAAATGGATTTCTCTTTAAGAATTCATCACTCTCAGAGATGCAGGAAGTGCCCGCGGGAGCCATTTTGTTTCTCAAATTGTGCTGAGCGGAGTGCAGCGAAGAGAGAAAATCTGGGCACAGATGAGCGTGCATTCTGAATGTCACTCAGACTCCAGAGAGTCTCTAATTGATTTGGGACTTTGATTCTTCACTCATTTCGAGATCACAATGCTCAGAGTGGTAGTGAGCGACACAGCCGTAAGCTTTTAAATGTCTTGTGTTAAACATGGCACAGATGTCGTGCAAAACTTTTTTAAAAGAGCTGTGAGAATGAGACAATGTTTGGAATAGCGTGCTAACATTACCAATTTGCAGTACATAATATGTACACTCTTAAAAATAAAGGTTTTTTATTGGCACCTATGTTTCCGTGAAGAACTTTCAACATCCATGGGACCTTTCTATTCCACAAATGCTTCTTAACAGTCGGAAAGGTTTCTTCAGATTATTAAAATGTTCTTCACAGTAAGATAAGTTCGGTTCTTTTATTGATTGAAAGGTTCTTTGGGGAACCCAAAATGGCTCTTCTATGGCATCGCTGCAAAAACCTCCTTTTGGAACACAGTGTAGTAAACAGTATATATTATATAAAATGCAGTATTCACTAAGTAGTAACCATGCTAACTTTCTTACAGTAACGTTAATAGAACGTTCATTCAAAGTTGTCTGGTCTTTAATAATGTTTGTGAAACATTATTTATACTTTTTTCTTTTAAATGTTGTTACGTGTTTCAGAACGTTCAGAGATTATTCAAAAATAATGTTCCCTTACATTTGCGAAATAACTTCAATGTTTCCTCAATTTCTGGAACGTTTGCATAACCAAGAAAAAAAACTAGAGGTTTTGAATGTTCAGAGAACATTCAGAAATAACATTTCTGACTTTAGCAAAACATTCTTAGAACATATTTTTGTTATCAGCATCGCTAGTATTCCATTCCAAACACAATCTGTGACTTAAAATCAAAAGAAAAGTCAATTTGCATGATGAAGTGAGGACTGGATGTGAATTTGCTACCAAATAGAAAGAAAATAAAAGGTCTAAAAGGTTTGAAATGAAATGTTCGAGAGATTCTGGCCCGCTTTATTGCTGGATTTCATCCGTCCGCTGTGCCTAACTCTGCTGGCCAGGCTGGAGCAATCATTCCACCAGCCTTGCGCTGTCTGCATGAAGAAAAATGAGACAATTAGAGCTTCTCTGTTATCAATTAAACATCCAGGATGGCTGTTTTACATCAAACACTGCAATTGCGATTCACTGTGAATCCAGATTCTTTTGTTCAGACTCCCATCGGGCACCAATCTAAACTGAGAATGCCAGTTTTAGGTAAATTGTTTTTTTGGACATTGTTATTCGATTTTCATGGCCAATTTCAAATGTTTTGGGATCTTTTTGTGCTTTGTTTTGGTTCTGCTACTGTGATTGCCTAGAATTCAAGCTCTCACACACATGCACACAGAAAGCGTATATGCGGAAGTGGGAGAGGGGTCTCGGGCTACAATTTAGGGGGTGCAGGTGGCGCTAAGCCGGTATGGGCTCTGCCCGCTGTCCCTGCACGATGCCAGCGTGCTGCACGCATACACACACATACACAGATGATGCCAATACCATCTGTCATCGGTGAGAACATCTGCAGCTCAAGGTGCCCTTGTCACCCATAGTTAAAGTAACGAGAGGGAGAGAGAAAATACAACTACAGATCTTATTAGGATCAAGCAAAATGCAACTCAGCTGAAATAAACTTACATCATGTTTCGGGAATTTCAATTTTAATTTTTGTGTTTGCTTTCATAAAGCTGACCAATTCAACCCTGTTACAAAAGTCATTGTAAGATAGGCCTACATGACCAAACTATTTTATTTATGGGAAATATAATTTTATCAATAAACCAAACAAACCAAAATGCTGTCCCATACTAGCTTGCCGCTATGGATTGAAATCTTAATTCAGACTAAATCTGGTCATTGTTTTATTAGTAGTAGTAGTAGTAGTAGTAGTTGTATGTTTGCAAAAGTTTCCACTGATATGTTTACTGAATATTTATTGCTAGGAAAAAATTACACAAATCAAGGTTTCAATCTGCGTTCACAAATGTCCCTTTATTTTACTATCAGACTTGAGGACAGATATGCGAATATGCTAATATGAAATAAAACTATTTAGTTCCATCCTTTTTTAAAAAGTAATTAGTAAATGTTTATTAACGTTTACTATCACGTATTACCTTACATACACTAAAACAAGTCTATAATAATGATTTATGCTTTAGAACAGTCGGGACGGATTTCCAGGGAAAGCACATCTTTCCGTCATTCGTCAGCACATTCTAAGTTCCTATAAAGAAGTTCTGGCTTATATAACGTGTATGGGATAGGATATGTCTTTTTCTTTTTTCCATTATTTATAGAGCCCAATTTACATAATTAACTAAAGCCGTAGTGTTCAACCGTAGCCTAAGTAACCTGCAGTTTTACGTTTTACGCTGCCAGAGGGCTATACATTAAACAATTAATGTCTTTAAATTACATTAAAAAATACAATAATTAAGATGAATGAATTACAAATTAATAAATTGTTTTGTTTAATATATAACTCACTTCTTGGGACAATTTATCTAATCAAAACAACAACTAAAATCATATGCACACTTCCTTATAGGCATAATTTGTCAATGCATTCTTTTGGAAGGTTCTGTTCCTGTTTTTTTTCCTTTAGAAACACAGATGGTTTATGTTTTATCTCTCTATCGCACACACTGCCTCCCACCATCCGACAGGTGCAGAATAAACACTCACACACATGCAGACATTATCAATGACATACGTCTCCTGAGAATGACAGTAGTCCAGGGCATTAAGACTCTGCCAGGCTGAGTTTGGCTCTGTAGGGTGAGTCTTTTGATAGAAACACCTGCAAGATGGCTGAGTTTATCTTTCTTTAACGCCTCTCCTGTCTTTGGCACGCACTCTATAACACGTTGGAGACAAGAAAAACAGAGGAGAGGGGGATTTCATTCTGCGTAAGGTTAAGTGATCAGTAGGACTGTGTATGTGTGTGATGGGGGTTTTGGGCCTGAATACATTCGTTCTCATATATACGCACCTCCTGATTAAGTGTTTATATGTTTTTGTACGTGGATATGTGTATATATGAAGTGTGTGTGAAGCAGATGGCATGGCTGGGTAACTATGCCAGTCTTTCAAATATATTCAGTGTTTTACTCCATCTGTGACCCTGCATGCCAAGACCTGGCCTGACCCTAAATCTATCTATAAGGTGTATATAAATGACATTTTTATGTCCCAGATTTTTAATATCATTATTAATGAAATATTTTTCTTTCTTTCTTTCTTTCTTTCTTTCTTTCTTTCTTTCTTTCTTTCTTTCTTTCTTTCTTTCTTTTTTCAACACTTTAAAACACCCTTGAAAACTTTTTACAATTTCCTCATAATAGTTTTTCTCCTAATTAAAAAACAAAAAAACACCCTTAATCAAAGTTATTATTTTGTTGTCGTAGACCCAGATTTTCAGTCATATACTATGGAAATCTATTGTAAAATAAATCACATTGCATGATGCATTTAATAAAGAGTAAAATAAGAAAAAAAAAAATTCTTTTGTGTTTTTTTTTAATGATTTTCAATTTCTGTTCATAATCCTTCCAATTTCTGTCCAATGTATAATTTCCCTGTAAGTTAAATTATTATTTAATTATTTTTTTCCTGTTGTTGGTGTACCTGGTTATCAAGAGTAAAAAAACGGTGAAAATCTTGAATTAAAGGATATGATATGTAGACAAAAGCAAAACAAAACACAAAACAAACAAACAAAAAACAAAACAAAAACAAACATAAGGTAAACATGAACAAAATATTTGTTTTTGTTTTTTTTCTTATCAAAGTGTAATTTTACTAAACTATGCAAATAGTGTGAAAATATTATGCTATTTAAATTATGTGTATTTAGGATAACCTACACGTGAGCAATGAGAAAAAAAAAATAATCACAGAATTCTATTAAACAAAATTTATAATTTGAGATTGACATCTAATGTTGCCCATTGTTTTTAAAATTTGTGAGAATGTGAAAATGTTTTAAGCGTTTCTTCTTCTTATTAAATCCACAGAATTCCATAAAAAGAATCCAAATATGAAACTAATCAGCAGATAGGCCTAACAGTTTGAGTTCCTGAAGCAGAAAACGTTTCCATTTTTATGTAAGGTAGCCCATAATTATATAGAAAAATAACAACACATTTGACCTTTTTTTTTAATCGAGTTTAAAGGGTTTTTGACTCAAATCCTGAAAAGTGAATAAACCGCTATAGTTTAGTCAGTCAGTCACCCTGACAATATCAAAACTCAGTGTGGCTTGTCTGGAATAAGTTAATTTGATGACTTTAGCTACATTTTATTTATTAATATAAATACGTCGAATGTTGTATTAAATCCATGAATCCACTAGAGGACGCCAAATACTATTTTGAAAAGAGAAGAATTGTCACAGATAATCTATAGGCTGCTAACAAGAAGCTACAAAACAAGCAGAAATGTCACCCCGTCTCCATTTATGATACTTTATCTATATCTTGTTTGAGGGTTAAACTGGGCTTTAGCATATGTAATCACCATCAAACACAAAATGTGCATCTACAGTATGAGATGTCATCACTGATGAAACATCCATGTGAATGTTGAACCCTCCTGTTCTGTTTAAGTTTATAATGTTTGGAGAGACCTCCATGTATGTGTAAAAAAATCATTTAAAATATATTTTCCATTTACATTTTTTACAAGGTTGCCTTTATTGAAAAGACCCACTAGACAGATATTCCTGAAGATTTAATCTTTTTTTATATAATAAAATATATGCAAAATAGTTTCTGTTTGCAATCAGTTTGACCTGCAAAAATATACTGTTGAAAAATGTGATAGTACAACATTTGATAAATTTAAGAAGATATTTGAGAACTATACTTAAGTCTATTTGTTTGAGCAGAAATGGTTGTCAAGTCTCTCAGACAATAAACAGTATATGAGAAGTATATACACGTTTTAGGCAAAAAGGTTTATGAAAGTAGAAGAAATCTTGATATGACCCTGTAAAAGTTGAACAAGCATAAATTTAAAGCTTTTTGATGTTTTAAGGTGCTGTTGTTTGTGTGGTAGCTAATATAACGCGGCCTAGTATTTTCAACATTCTGGGCATCTAGAGTGCCTGAGACTTAAAGGAACCTGGCATCGGTTTTTACAACACACACACACACACACACACACACACACACAATAGTCTGCTTTATAAGGTGCCCACGATACCATGGCAACCCCCATGTTCTCAGCGAGAAAGGATACCGTATGCCAAATAAATGCCATGGTAACTTAAAAAAGAACAACATGTTGCCCAGCAACCTTTGAAAGTTATTAAGGGAAATAAGTGGGTACAGAGAAATTGATAGGGTGTTAAAAACAGATGGGGGAGGGGGGGAAGAGAAACAAACACAGAGAAAGAAATCTGACATTTTAGTGTATCCTTTTTTCTGGGCCAAATTGCATCATTGTATCAACTAATGCTGTGATTCTGTAATCAGGCCATGATTAAGTGTGTGTGTGTGTGTGTGTGTGTGTGTGTGTGTGTGGACACAATTACTCATTTGTGGTAATCAGCAAAGTTATTGTATATGGACATACATTTTCTTGAAGTTTCATAGGTTTCCCGGGGGGGTGTCATAATGTTTATAATCTTAAAAAAGTTTTCCATTAATGGATTCAACATTAATAATAATAAGAAACATTTCTTGAGCATCAAATCAGCATATTAGAATGATTTCTGAAGGATCATGTGACACTGAAGACTGGGATTAATGATGCTGAAAATTATAAATTATATTTTAACATATTCAAATAGAAAACAGTTATTTTAAATTGTAATATTTAACAATTATTTTTAACTGTACACTGTATTTTGGATTATATAGCTTTGGTGAGCATCAGAGACTTATTTAAAAAAAACATTAAAACAACTTAATAACCCCAAACTTTTAAACTTATAATAGTTTAACTATTTAAATAGTAGATTCATATTTTATCTTTTTCCCTGTTGAAACATTTTAACTTTCTCAAATTTTTGCACCCCTTGCAGTCCCCTGGGTTGTCTGCTAACAACAGTTTGAAAACCCTGTATGAAAGCAACTTCATTACTCTGTGTTGGTTAAATTTGCTGTGTATACATTTATGTGCTTGCCAGACACTTTCTTAGCAGAGCTCCGGTGAAGAAAGTGCATTTGTTGTGGTGTGATGATTGCTGGAGCTGATAGCTGGGGAAGCAATTTGAGCAGCAAGACAAAACCACAGCATACTAATAAGAATGTAATTCCAACAAGACTGTAACACGGCGCAATAAAGGAAGTGTCATGTTTTGTTGGTAGGACTAGAGAGTGTGCATTTCCAAAACTATATGTTTGCGTCTCCGTCTCTCTCTCTGTGCCTGTGGTTGTATCTTTCCATATAGCCTGGAGTGATATGGGCCTGGTGCCTGCTCTCAGCTCTCTTATTGTGTGTGTGTGTGTGTGTGTGTGTGTCCGTTGAGGCGGGGGCAGATTAGACCAGGAACTGCTGCCACAAAAGCGCCCTGTCTAGTGCTCTTTAATTCCTCTAAATTAGCACCTCGCGCCAGGCACTTTACACACTCGCGCACACACTGAGCAGTGCCATGCTTTTAACTGCCTTGATAATCACAGCGTCAACTAATAGTCTTTCTCTCACACTTTTCTTGTTCGCACACACAGACCCTCACACGTTTTCACTAACTCTTGGCGTCAGAGGAGTTTTTTCCGTCCTGTGAGACGCGGATCTCAGTTAGCGGCTAATGTGAAGCTGATAGTGCCGTACGCTCTGATGCCCTTTAATTCACTTACCAGTGCTGAACTAACACAATACCTCCATAGCTACAACAAGCCAAAGTCTCAAATCCTTTTAAACCATACATTGTGTTATGTGTCGATAAAACACAATCTGACCCGCGGCTGAAAGCCGTCCTGCTGCAAGGTGGATTTTGAAGAAGAGGCCGTGAATTTGGTTGTTTGTACTAATACTGCCAGACCATAGAGGACGCTTCTATCTATCTATCTATCTATCTATCTATCTATCTATCTATCTATCTACCTATCTATCTATCTATCTATCTATCTATCGTTTGTTCTATTGTTCTATCTATATCTATCTGTCTCTATCGTTCTTTCTATTGACCATTCTGTTGGAGTTCTCTGTCTATCTATCTATCTATCTATCTATCTATCTATCTATCTATCTATCTATCTATCTATCTATCTATCAGTCTATTTATCTATCTATCTATCTATCTATCTATCTATCTATTGTTTGTTCTATTGTTCTATCTATATCCATCTGTCTCTATCGTTCTTTCTTTCTATTGACCATTCTGTTGTAGTTCTATCTATTTATCTATCTATCAATCTATCTATCTATCTATCTATCTATCTATCTATCTATCAGTCTATTTATCTATCTATCTATCTATCTATCTATCTATCTATCTATCGTTTGTTCTATTGTTCTATCTATATCCATCTGTCTCTATCGTTCTTTCTTTCTATTGACCATTCTGTTGTAGTTCTATCTATCTATCTATCTATCTATCTATCTATCTATCATTTAATTTTGCAAATGATGTAGTTAATGCTCAATATCAGTCAGGGTTTTTGCAAGAATATGAAAGAGGTTCATTGTCCAGATAAATGTCTGCAAATTAAAAATAGATAAAAAATATTCTCAAATAATCTAAATTGTTTGAAAAAATAAGCATGACAACATTTGTATGTGCAATGATCTTGTAAACAAACAATGTATTTGCTGGCAGGAAGTTTTTGATTTGTGTAAGTGGCTTTGACTATATACTGACACCTGTTGGCGTGGATGCGGTTTTACTTAGTGTTGCAGTATTTACAGTATTTTAAATTGCAAAACATTGTTGGTCATGTGACCTGAACATGGCGACCCATGTATGGTTTTAACCTAAGCGACATGCATTGCATTCGAATCATTTATTATTATTATTAATAATAAAATAATATTACTTGTTCCTAAGAAATATGCTTGACTCACTGTGTGTGTGTGTGTGTGTGTGTGTGTGTGTGTGTGTGTGTGTGAAGCAGGCTGCATCTAGAGATCTATTCACTAATCCCCACAGTCCTTCTGCATCTGCACACACACACACACACACACACACACACAGACAGTGTGCTATCTGGGGCAGCAGAAGGTCTGGGCAAGAGTTTTGCTCTGTTGGCATCACAGCCTGGGCACTGGCACTCATAAGACTGAAAGAAAGCTGGGTGTGGTGTGTGTGTGTGTGTGTGTATACTAATGAAATTAAAGGAAGTGGCAATGAAACCATTGACATTTAATATATCTATAAAATACACTACGCACAGCGTACATACTAAATTACTGTTCATTACACAAGTGACTGAGACAATAGAGAGAGACAGAGAAATGCAGTAAAGTAATTGATTGTTTGGTTGAGAGACAGTGATAAAACAACACCAGTCATTCCTGTCACAGTTCTATCTGATATTTGTAATCTCTCGCTCTCTGAGAGGGCAGATGCCCAGGTCATCCAGCAACAGCTGGCTCTCCATGTGCTGTGACCAAGTGTTGGAGGCCCTGTGTGTGTGTGTGGTTTCAGCAAGTCATCATAAATATTCATTGTCTCAGTGAAACTTTATTGCCAAATGATCCTCACTAATGCCAAAGAATTAACTCTTCGTTACTTTTGTCCTCATGCTCTCCTCTATAGCTCTTTTTGTCTTTATATTATAACAACGCTTCTTACGAATGACTATAAAAATGTAACACACACACACACATACATATATAACTAAAATGAAAGAAAAGGACAATACAGATGCTTTGGAAGTCAATATATTAATATTATTTGTTTTATTGCCATTTTTTTTGTTGCATTTTTAAATGCACATTTTCATATAGGTAAGTGTATGTATTTAATGTGTAGTATTGTACAGCCTTTTATAGTACCGCTACTACAGTTTGATTGAAGTCCAAAAGAAATGCCAGTTTCTTGATGTTCGTTCTAATGGTACGTGACTCTTCAGACATCTTGGAAGATTTCTTTTCCTTCAACTCTACAGTTACTGTCAGGAATTCATAAGGCAGAGACAGAAATGGCAATCAGGAATGTTGACATAACAACAGTAGATCAATACAGGTATGGCTCATGCAGAAATGATTTCTGATTGATATGATTCACTTACTCACTTAAATCAGGCCCAGATGGAGAGCTGAAGAGAAAAACAGAAATGGAGTAAGAACGAAGAGAAGACAACAGAATCTAAACCTGTAAAAGACAGATGGGGAGAGAGAACAGAAAGGCAAAACAAAACGAAAGATGTAAAGGCCAGGAATTTTAAGGGAAGAGAGGCTGGTAAGAATAAGAGGGAAAGGGGGGGAAAAAATACACAGAATTCATCAGGCTTGAATTAAACAGGACGTCATCCAAAAATTTAAAAAAAAAAAAAAAAAAAAATCATTTAGAACAAAAGCCTCCCAGTCAGGAGTCGCAAACTCAACAAAACTTCAGCTATAAAATGCGTTTATTAAACCAATTCTTGCATTGTTGCACACCAAGTACTGCACTTCAAAGCTACAGTCAGCCAAGAGTAAAACAGCCGTGTTTACACTGTATGCCCTTGAGTAAAATCTGAACAATAGTTGACAATGTGCTACTAGAAAGTAAACAGAAGGGCACAGTGTGAAAGAACATGGGGGAAAAAAATTATTTCAGTGTCTTTTTGTTTGTTCATAATTGAAATTGCTTTATCCACCTGAGACTTTTGAAGAGATTTGAAGAGTCAGACAACATTCAGTTTCAAAATTTAAGTGTTACGCAGGTTTTACTCTTAAAATATTTTATCATATTTTAACCAGATTTTTTTTTTTTTTTGCCATAAAGATAGCAATGGAAGCAGGCATGTTGTTAAATTGCACAAAATCAAACATGTTTGTATTGGAGGTCATTTTATTTGTATTATAAAGTTGCATGTGTGTGCATGAGTCCCTCACTTCAATCTGTCTTTCTACAGTCCTTTCAATCTCCACATAAATCTGACCCCCCTGAATGCACACACCACAGTACTCTTGCTGTCCCGCATCCAGCGATCCTCTTTCACACGCCAGTGACCCCCCAGCATCTGCCTGAATGCCCTCGGGCTGGGCTCCCAAAGACCCCAAAGAGCCAAAGTCAACGCCCTCGACTGTTCTACAGTGACCGGAACGGTGGCGTTCACCCAGGAGCCCGACCTCTTGCCCCACAGACGCTTCCAGAAACGAGGTAACAAGGGCCAACTGAGACAATGAGGACGCTCACTGTCATCAAACAACTGGTTTGTTGATCAACCCCATGCGATGGACCAGTAGGAGGCAAGAAAATTTATAGGCATTGGAACAAATTAAAAAAAAATAAAAAATCTTGAACTAAATGAATTGTTCACAGTGGCAATGTTGTGTTTTGTTGTTGGGTTTTAACTGTAAGTAGAGGACAGGAGTTGGCAGCCAAACGCCATGGGCAGTGTGCTCAGCTGATAAGGTCACTTTGTTGTACTGGATCACCACAACATGATTTGGCTTTTAAGGAACGTCCTTTGTGAGAGTTACTTGGGGAGAGCTGGTGGTCCCAGGCTTACCTAATCACAGACGGGCCTCGGGTTAAGATTGAACTTTACCATGATTTTTACCATGAGAGCTATATGAGATGCACCTGGTTTTCAGCAAAGATTACTTTGCTGCAGTGTTGACGTATTTTTGAAGGTCAACCTGGAAGTTAGCATTATCCTTGACAAAAACCCAATAGGATTTTTTGCCGTTTACTTTTGGATTATTGCAGAAAATTAGCTCTGTGACCAGCAAAGTTACATGTTTTGTTCATCATGATAATCTTAACAAATAAACACAACTTTTATGAATTTTGAAGCCTATACAAACAGCAGAAGCAAAGCTACACCTCGGTTGCATGACTTCAACATCACCATTGAGCTTCAGCAACTCTTTCAGTCTTTATTTAAAAATCTTTTCCCTAAAAATTTGAGTTAGAATAATTTTTTAGAGTGGAATTATAAGAATGAGGCTGTGAAAGCATTATTGTGTAGATGAGTTTTCCCATTCAACATAACATTTAATGTCCCGACAACCGCAGTAGTCTCATTTAGCCACTTATTAGCAACTGCCTTTTTCGAGGCAAGTAAAAGCTTTAAGTATGTTTAGGTATATTTATGTTGTAGAATAAAATGTGAAACAATATCTTGAGCTCGTGTTCACCACAAACCTTTTAACCAAAAACCCTTTCAAAATACCCATTGAGTTGGGATGATGGAACCGGACGTTTCTAGGTTTTGGCCAACAAAAATAAGTCATCCCTGCGGCACTCTATAGCTTTACATCTCACCTTTTAGACACCAGATGCTCTGTTAAAGGTTAAATGAGTGCAAATATTGGGTGCGCTACAGTGGTGGTGTTATACATTTTACCAGAAAACTATGCAACAATAACAATGTCCTCGTTGTTCGTGGGGCATTATTTCAGTAGTTGCTTACGTAATTGCACTGGAGCATGGACACTGTAATGGAAAGTGACACAAATTGAAACACAAATTGAAACCTTACGCCCCTGTACAGACGTTTTTTGGAAATTTTACCCTGCGGTTATAATGCAGGCTGTGTGAGGAAACAGACGTGTTAAAGGAAAGAGAGATTATTAGTGCAAATTCAAGAATGTGTGAGTGGAGAAAAACGTTCAATATTTTTGTAGCTCTACTACGAAAAAAAAAATATAAAGAGATTTGGGTACAAATGTTGGTCATTTGCATATATTCTGGGAGGCTTGTAAATTTTCATTTAGAGGTAGATTTAGGCTAAAAATTGTATCTTGAGTCACAGCAGTGAACCTTTATTTTCCTTCTTTGACATATAATACTGAAAGACTCTGGCTGTTTTTTGAGGTCTACAGTGACGTTTGACGAAACGACACTCACACATGTTAAGGCTGAGGTCACGTACGTCGAAACCACTCTGTTTCAGATTGCTGTAGACCAGAATTCTGCATAAAGATAGGTTATCCTGACCGAAGCGCCTTCGCTGTGGTCTGTGGCTTTGCCAGAGTCTGTGGGCTGCCGGGCAAATTTACAACTATCAGACCACAAGGCCTGTGGTGGTGAACTGGAGATAAACGAACTGCTCACCACACCCCTCACTAAAATTAACACACACACTGCCTTAAACTGCTGGCTGTCACCTGAGGTGATGCTTTGTACTGTAATCCTTTTTCTAAAGGTTTGTTGTGGCTGAATCCATTGCATTAAATGTCCTTTCACTTTCAGTATTTAACTATTTAATTTATGATTAAAAATGATATTCTTTCCCATGTCGTTTCCATTTCCCACAATAGCAATGTAACAGGATGTATCCCCATGTCCTGCAGTGAATTATAATCTAATTTGTGTCAGAACTGTCTTAAATCCATTTGCACTTTGTGAAAACCTCCTCTTTTAGATGAGAAAATGTTAAGAGCAGCAGTCGAAGCCAAGACTCGCATTCTTGCCACTTTGTTGCTTGGGAGTAACTGTGTTTTTCTTGGGTTTTCTGGCTCGCCCTCTCTCTCCAGCTTCCATTTCTCCTCAAAGTGAACAGCAGAAGACCGTTACAGAATACCAAGAAAAGAAGCAGCGGGGGAAAAAAAAGAATGTTTTGTAATTCAAAACTGCACTTAGAGAGCCAGATTAAAACAAGAGAGGAGAGTTTTCTTGTATCTATCACAAAAAAAGGTTACACATCAGGAGCCAGCAGCTGAAGTCATTTTAGTTTTTTTTATTTTAGTTTTTTTTAATTTAATTTGGAGCGGGACAGATATTTTTCAGCAAATATTTGCGCTGTCTTATTTGTGACCATACTGTATCTAATCTGGAATGCTGCACTGAAAAGTTTATTACAAAAAAAGTAATAATTTGAAATATTACTTATAGTTTTCATCAAAAGAGCAGTAACTATTATTTTTGTAATAAATGTAAATTTATTTAAAAACCTTTTTGTTTTCATGATCTTAATTTATCTTCGGTTTGCTTGTAAAGCTGTCAAATTGGTCCTGCACACTGTAAAATTGATGATGATGATGATAATAATAGTTGTATTACAGAGTTATCATTTTTGACATAATTATTTGCAAATAAAAAAAAAATTATTTGTCTTCTAGAGGAACAGATCATTCACAGGAATCTCTGCATGAACCATTGCATTTTTAGAAAGTGTGTTTATTTAGGGCTGTTTGTTTTATTTTGTGTTGTTTTACTGTTATGTGTTACACTTATGGTATTTAGTATGTAGACACTGCTGTTTTTTTTTTAATTGATGAAAACCTTCAGTCGTCATGTGGTCATAGTAACAAAATTTAATTGTTCAGGTATGAGGTAGCATATAATTTAATGACACCTATACAGTTAGTCATTTTATAATGGAAACTGCTTGTAACATCGCCACTGTTTTTACAATAAAGTTCTGGCAACCCCTGCCCATTTTTGCGCGGTGTAGTTAAAATATCATATCTGAGCACACCAAAATTTTAGTGACCCCTCTTACAAATAAATACTGTTGATGTCCATTCAGGTCAGAAGCACAGCACAGGTTTCTGCAGCAGCCTGCGGTGCACTGAGAGCCTTTTCAACTGTAGTTTATTGCAGCTGATGTCTTGTCTTCTGCCAGGTATTAAAACAGCATGACTCAGCCTACGCTGCATTGCGGTCACATTAAGAGGTCCTGCGGTGAGCAGGGCAGCGCTAGACTCTCATTAACTTGAGCCGTGATTTCAGTGATGCTGAACCCGCTCCGGTCTCACTCTCGCTCGCGCTGTGCGAGCGCAATTAACGGCGAGCTCGGTTCGCTCCAAACTCGACCTGGAACGCATTATTCGATCGTTAAAAAACGTAGTTTACTGTTGGTTCTAATTGTTCCGTGTGAAATAGAGCCAGTGGGGAAGGTTTCTCACAGAAGTTGCAGTGAGAAGTTTTGTTTTCAGCTCCGTCAGAAGGTCGTCGGCCACTCATTGCCATAAACGCACATCGGGCATTTAACAGTTCCACAGAATTCGATTACACGGTGATATAAACACACCTCTTGATGATCAAAACAGAAGCTGAATTATCTTCTCGGTAGCAGTGCATGTCTGTTTTATACTTCCACTGGAGGCGTCGTAATTATTGCTGAAATTAGGCTTATTCCTCATTTAAATCCCCAGCGCAGTTAAAAACGACATAATATTGGCCTGTATACGAGATGATTTTCTAAGAGATTCAGAACTGTTTGCATTTGAGCCATTTTATGTCATTTAATGCCTGAAGTTATACTAAATGCAGAGAATTTGATATATAAAATAACCATAAATGTTTTATTAGGCCTATAGTAAAGGTACATTTTTAAAAACTGTTTGTTGAAACGCTTTATTTTATTTTTAGTCATAAATCACTCAGTTCCTCAATTTACTGCATTAAAACTATTTTAATTTGGCTCGAAATTTAAGTCATTGTCCTTTGGTCTTTTTTGGGAAAATGGATTAATAAAATATATAAAAATGTAGGTTATTGGATTTATTCAGTTGGTTAAATCGTTCTTTCTTCAGTAAAATTAATTATCGATAAAAATACGCAACATAATTCATTGCTATAGCATATTTAAAGTGGGAAATTCAAGCTGCACAGAATAGGAATTTATTTTAGAATATTATAATTATGATTCTAAAAATCATGTGATCCATTTTGCAAAACGAATTTTTAGTTTTAGTTTTGTTGAACTTATGCTTAATTAAAATTCATTAAAAGGTTAATCAGCAAAAACAAATCGTTAAAGCGCTTCAGAAATGTTTTATGACACAGTACTTAGGCTATGCTTAAAAAACTAACGAAATCAATGTTGGCCAATAACGAAGGATAAAACAAATCAGTTAATCAGTAATTAGTAAACTAAATTTATACGGAAAAGCCTTATTAGTGCTAAATTAATTCAAAATATATATTTTTTTCTTTTTCACATAGACTTCTTGTTTGTCATACTGCACAATGAGAGCAGTGGCAAGTTGGATAAAATATTATGAAATGCTAAGCTGTTTTTATTTTGATAAATATTCAGTTTAATGTAATTTAAAAAAAATATCTAGATATTGCGATACAATATCTATTATTAGTATAGATTATTATTTTGTAAACTGAATTAGTAATGTAATTGCGATACAATATCTAGTAGTGGGTAAAAAAGGAAAATAAAATATATAAACAAAGTATAAATATTTAAGGACTTTGTTAATATTGTTTTATTTATGACATATGAGCATATAGCATAAATTAAGATATAGCCTATCGTTAATTTACCAAATAACAAGAACTAAATTCTTCAACTTATTTATCAACATATTTTTTTTTTTTCTCTATGTAATTTTTCAATTTAAAGTCTTTAATATACACAACAAATAGCAAATGTAAAAAAGTAAAAACAAGTTCTTAAACATCTTAACTGCATGTCACGGAAGAGGAAGCATTGCTTATCTAAAATCAGTGTCTTCATCGATCATTCAGTTCTTACTAATTTTATCAAAAACGTTTAAAAAGACAATGACCATTATAAGCTATATCAAAAATAATTATATAAACACAATGTAAAAACCCTGCTGGTTTTATTTTAATTGTAGCCTAAGTGAAGATTTGTAAGCGTGTAGGCCTAATACTACATTTTTTCTGTATGGGTGTTAGTATTTGGGGAAATAATTTAGAAATCCACAGTAATATTTCATAATTATTTTGTAAACTGAATTAGTAATGTAATGCACAATATCCCTCGTACAGCGTGTTTTTCTTTGATCTGGTTGAGGACACAAGAGGAGAAGATTTTTCGTACGCTGCGAAATTCACTGCTGTGAAGAAACTTACTGTTCAGAATGAATCATAAAAATGTGTGCATCTAGATTCATCAATTTCTATCAATGTTCATGTATTTCAATCACAATTGTATATCTAACATGCTCTTGATTAGCCAGAAAATAAGTATATCTGACTCCACTGCTTTAGCACAAGGACTTGTAGGCTATAGTCACATTATAACAGGTCTACTTTGGACCATTGGGGCTAAATGAAACCCTTTCTGGAAAAAAAAAAAAAAAAAAAAAAATGTAACCAGTCCCATTTTATTTAAAATAAGCAGTAATCTGATGCTGCACCTGTTGGACAGTTTCCTATTGGAGGATTATGATGATGCACTTTATTATATTATTGATGAGCTGTTGGTGCTTGTTTGTGGCGTTTCAGAAGTAACAGAATCTGATGGGTGGCATGAGACACCGGCACTCAACGGGACACCGGCTGAACCTGGCGGCCATACACAACATATCCACTTGTAGGCTACTCGCTGTGTAGGTAGCGAGCACCGAAACCTTCCCCTGTCTTTTCTGTCTTTTAAATTGCGCGAAAAAAAGTAACCGGTCGTCTCAAAGTATGTATTTTCATAAACGTCTGTACGTTTCAACGGCGTTTGAAACAACTTTCCAGTAGCCTAACCAAAACCAGTCAGTAACCAAAAAAAGTTATCTACAGTTGAGTCATTATAGCCTACGCTAAATCTATATTGTTGCGAAAAATTGCCTTCGCTTGCGGAGGTAACCATAGCAACAGTTGATCGATCTTTATACCTCGCTATAGCGGAAAGTAACCAACAAAATCTGTCATTAGCACGTTGTTGTAGATGTACATACACATCACAAGCAAAAATCTACCGCGTTTTGTTTAAAACAGCTTAAAGATAGGTTAGTTGACAGCAAGACAACTGCGCTAGGGGCGCCAAAAGACAATTTGGGTTGCGCTAGCCGATCCTCAGCCGATTGCGCCCAGAAAATTACTGACAGAAAGTCTCTCTAAAATGTTGACCCCCCCGAAACTCGCTGAATAATTCGCGCACTGATCATCTTTAGGCTAGAGCAGGCAATCTAGTACTCTATCTATTCCTGTAGCTACTTCCTGAACTTTTGGTCGTGTTCTATTTAAGTTCTTTTTTTTACCCGTCTGTCTATCCCTGTGTGTACAGTCTGGCTCGGTGTTCAGTAATCCGCGCCGTCCATGATTTTCCCACAGCCCTACTAATGACCCAAAGCCGCAGCTGCCACACGCTGCCAGTTGCTACATTGATCAATAATTTACCAGCTCGACGCCTCAACGACCCGCTACTCCGGTGCAGCCTAGGGTCGACTGAGGCGACAACCGATATCGGGGACGTTTATTCTCCCGTGCTTTAAATGCAGCGTCAGTAAGCTTTAGCCAACAGGCAAGATCCCTTCGGTGCGTCTGAGGATTAGACTGTCGCAATGTGCGCGCCGCGTATTGGTGACTGCAACGGCATTTGAGGACGCCTCTCGCGTTCATCTGTCCGGGAACAGCGGGGGTCCCGTTATGGTGCGGGAGATGCAGTCAAGACAAACAGGAACTGACTTCAGGACATAAAGACGAAGAAAATCACTCACGGTCACGCAGAACGTCTTCGCACGAGCGGTTCTGCGTACACCGGCGCTCGCGGAGAATTTCAACCGAGCTTGTGAATTCCCCGGTCGGTGCCGCCAGCGAGGCTCCATCAGGAGAAATATATTTTAAACGGAACGGTTCACAGTATAGCCTACACAAGCAGTGCCCGGGGACGGCGATAATCCGTAAAGTGCAGGAGAAAGCTTTACTTTTACAGACGGGACAAACTCTGGGAAACAGCCCGACTTGTTGAGTTCTTTTTTCGCTTCCGGTATCACCGAAGAAACCGACTGGTGCACCCGCTCCCTCTCCTCTTTTTTGGACGCGGAAGGTTTTAAAGAAAAATGGGTCTTTGAGGAGAGCTGGCAAATTCCCCTCAACTACAATGGTACGTGCTATGAGAATCAATATCTTTCCCACTGTTTGCAGAAATCGAAGCCAACAGATTTCAAACGTCGAAGCGGAGCTTTCTAGAAATTAAAAAAAGCGCAATCTGGCCACTCGTCGCTCAAAGATAAAATTAGGCTATACTTTCGCCTCTCTTTCATACAACATGCGCTTAATAGCTTTTTAAATAATATTGTTGTGTAGCTGTTTGGAACGTGCTGTGAAATACCAAGAACACTTAATTTTGTTTTTCTATGTCTAGCAGGGAAATTGTAGCTAATAATAATAATAATAATAATAATGTAATATTAATAATAATTATGAATATGATTCCTCGAGATACAAATATAAAATAGCATTACATTTAGACAGTCTCATCTAAATGTAACGGGCAATTATTATTATTATTATTATTATTATTATTATTATTATTATTATTATTATTATTATTATTTTGAATGTCATGAGTCTTGATTGTATTCTAGTTTTAGGGTAATTTTAGGTTGTACTTCAATGTTAATATTTATTCAGGTGGCGTTAACTCTCCAAAAGCAACATCTAAACTGAAGTAGTCAGGGAAGGTCTAAATCCACATGCTCAGTTCCACATCATATGGCAAAACTATCTGGCCTAATTAAATTGATATTAAAGAGATGGAGATGTATGAGACTAACTATCTGTAGCAGAATGTATTTTATTATTATTATTATGATGATGTGTTTTGCAAGATCTTATAGTAGGCTAGAGGTTTTTGAGGGTACTTTTATTAGAGTTTGTATTTAGCATGCAGACCAATGTTGTTATATACCTGCTTGAGATCCAAGTAATTTCATATATATATATATATATATATATATATATATATATATATATATATATATATATATATATATATATAATAGCCTACTATCATTGTAATGTGATGAAAACAAGTAGCAGATCTTGGCATGTCTGAAATTGAAATTTTCAGTCACAGATTTTCAGCACAACAGGCAGTTTTCAAACAGCCGGATCTTAAAATGAGCTGCATTATTCACGCTATAAAATATGGGGAGCCAGTGTGTTCTATATAATCAAGTTATATGAAAATAATACTTACGGAAAATAATACGGTGTTAGACTTACTTCAGTTGCTACTGTGTGTGTTCAGAGGAGCAACATTATTTCCAGTTATTTGTTAGTTTAGGACTTGCATGCTCTAGTAATTTTGTCTGAATAAATATTTGCACAGCAAGCACATCAGGCTGTGTTTAGATTGGGAATTTTAAGTCAGACCTTAAATGTGAGATTGACAGGCCTTTGCAGGCTGAAGGGGCTGGATCTGAATATGAAACGCCACATTTGCCTGCAGCAAGCATTTTTTCATCATGACAAATCTTTTCAAAGCATTGAACATCCTCTTCAGCCAAGCACACCTGTGAGATCTACGCAATAAAGAGATGCAAACTAATTCTCCACGAGCGAGGTCAAGTACTTGAGTCAGATTAAAGCGTCTGGACGGTGTGAAGTGATGACTAGTATACAGAACTCGGTCAAATTAGCGGTTTAAATGCATTTCGCAAACCTGCTCGACATCCCATTGGCCGAACTCACAGACTTAGTTATGGCGACTCGGCTCAGGCTGTGAATTCCAGAACCATCTTTTCTAGATTGACTGGTTGTCACGATGCCAGGGTTGCCATGGATGCAGTGCCCTGCGGTGATTGGTGGACGGCTGCATGAACTTGTTTCTGGGTGTAAACTTCTTATGGGAGGACGTTTTGTGTTTGTGGCATCTGTGTTGGCACATGAGGTGCCGTAATGCAAAGCCACCTACTTGCTTTTATTCAGCCCATTAGCAGTGATGAACATGTGCAGACGAACACCGCAACACCACTGCACACCTGCACACACTCACACACAAATGCACATGCGTATGCGATCATAAACTCCCAGTGAATGCATGCATGTATAGATACACCTGGAACGCTCACAGAGGCCCTTACAAGCATGTTAAGGAGAAGACAAGCCGTGAAAGTGGAGATCAGAGGTGCCGGGTGCAAACCGGGTTTGGCGTGAGCCAGGAAACTTGTGTCAAAACCCCAAACAGAGCTTTAATAATTAGCAGCCTCTCGTTCATTCCAGATTCTCTCTATCGGTCTGTCTCTCCATCTCTCTCTTTCTCCTTCTGCTATTGCCTCTGAGATGCTGGTGTGAAAAATCACATTTTTCCAACAGTTCTCCCCGAGGTGCTACTGGCAGACACACAGAGAAAGGACGCTTCATCCTTTTATATAGCACTCGTTCTCTCATTCCTCCTTCTTTCTCCTCTCTTTTTTTTTTTACTCTGTCTCTCTTTGATGTGGTTGCCATAGAGGACAGGTTTATACGCGAGCTGATTTGGCTCGTTATTGCCAGCTAGTAAATCATAATGATAAAAAACAATGGTGCTAATAGTAATTGCTGTGTCGTTTGGAGACAAACAAAAGACAAAGAAAAAGGGGTGAAAAAAGGGAAAATCAGTGGGACCTGTGCTGATTGTTCTCGGGCCAGCTGGTTTTTGAATGTGTGGAGGACGGCCAGGTGTGTGTGTGTGTGTGAGTGAGTGGGAATGTTCTGTGTAAAGTTAGCAGATACATATGTAGACTCTGTGTTGGAGGGAATGAATAACTGCATTGCTGTGTATGTGAATTGCTGTGGTTTTGTTACTATAACTATTGCTCATATTTTGAGGGTTTTCAAAACTGCAAAAACTGCTAAAACCCTAAATATTAAATATTGGTGCGTAATTTTGGTTTGTTGTGGAAAGATGTGGTGTTGCTTTTCTAAGAGGTTCTAAAAGGCCTTGAAAATAAATTATAAACTTGAGGTGCCCAGACTAGGCCTGTATCTACACTTTAAAAACAAATTCAGAAAACCTGTTACTTATAAATGCATGGTATTAAGTTGAAAATTCTTATATTGATTTAATTAAACCTTGGAAGTGGCAAATATTTTGATGAGTTCTGTTGACATAATGTTGATTATTACAATACATTACAACTTAATATTGTGTTTAATTTAAACTCTCTTTTTTAAATTTAAACTTTTTTTTTTAAACAAGTTGCAGTAACATTATGAAATTGTTTTGATGACTTTGAAATTTGTCAGTGGAAATTGGTTTAATAATTTAGAGTTATTTTTGAGCAATGTTTTAAATTATTTAAATTTATTCATTTTTAATTTTTTGAATCGTAAACACATTCGTTTATATTGCCAGTTATCCAGTCACTCTAACTCAGTGTAGTTTGTTGAATGAAATTTTTTTTTTTTTTTTTTTAGAAATGTTTGTAACTCCAGAAAACCAAAACATTTGTTTTTAGAGTGTAGGGGGTCAAGAGCCATTTGCGGCAAACAGCTTAAAGGGATAGTTCACCCAAAAATGAAAATTCTGTCATCATTTACCCATTTTCACGTCATTCCAAACATGTTGGGCTTTTCTTCTGTGGAACAAAAAAGAGGATATATTTTAGAAAAAAAATAAAGCCTTTTTGGTCTATACAATGAAAGTCTATGAGGTCTAATGTTGTTTACAGGTTTGGAATAACATAAGATTGAGTAAATTGATCAAATTTAAATTTTTAGGTGAACTATCCCTTTAAGTGACCAACCAGAATACCCTAGCAACTGCATAGCAATGCATTTACCAGTTTAACATGGACAGTCACCACTCAAATTTCCTCTAATCATCTAGTTTAAAAGTAAAGTGTGTGATTTTTCAGTCTGTTTTTCAAACAACATTGGCTAAACCAATGACATGAGTTTGGGTCCGAGACCACCAGTTTGTCCGAACAATAGTCAAAGAAGGATTGAAAGTCATTAATTTTGCAGTTCTGTTTAGCGCTGAAATTACACACTTAAACTCCAAACCACAAAAGTGTGTGTCTGTGTCTGTGTGTGTGTGAGAGAGAGAGAGAGAGAGAGAGAGAAACTTCATATTTCAGGAATTTAACCACTTAAGAATTCCACTAAACCACAAACGTATTGCCATATGCCTCCAACCCATATACACCTCTCTCTCTCTCTGTCTCTTTCCCCCGTAAGGACCTATGGAGGAACCCCCTCATTTGATTCCGTTATTCCCACCAATTAAACATTTTAAACAAAGAGCTCTATTTATCGGTGAGAGCGAGGAAACTTGTCGTAATTAACACATTTACATACATCTCCATTGACTCCAATTAGGTCAGAGGCTCCCAGAGCCGCTTTGAAATGTCCCTCTTTTCTCTGTGCACTTCGCCTCTAAAATGTTAATTAAGAAGAGGCTTGAGATTCTGGCTGAGGGCTGGCCATATGGACCCTGCATATGCTCCATATGCATACAGCCCATATATAATTAATAGCTCACTACAGAAAAATAGGAGCTTTTTTGAGGCGAAGACGAGGCTGAAGGTTCCTCCTCTCGAAATAAGGATAATAGTGAAATTCAGAGTTCCTCCAGGCGCCAACGTAGACTTCTGTTCTCCATCTGTGGACAAGACAAATGAACGGATGATCTCAGCGCAGCGAAATACGGTCGAGTTGAGTTTGTTCAGCTGGATTGTGCGGCCTGGCCTCACTGACGGCTTTAATTTGCTGGTTTATCTTAGGGGTTGAGAATCAAGTCAATTAAATTAAGAGAAATCGAATGAGTCAGTGGAACGTTTTCCATTTTCTGCTTCGGTTCAGAGCGATGGGAGCCATTGGAAAGAGCATATGGTGAAATCTGGTTAGCTGATTTCCTGGAACATGAGAGTAATCAATACCCTGAAACTAAACAAAAGTAAACACTTGAGTCAATCAATACCTAAAATCCGCATAAAGAAATCCAACCGAGATTTGTCAGGGATTTTGACATTTGTGGAAGTGCTTTAAACCTTCCACTTGCGTCACTTTTTGCTAGACGTTTGGGCTTTTGGTTAATGCTCTTTAAATGACAGTTTTTTTTTTTTTAAGAGCTGGAGAGCTTCACAAAACATCAGTGAAGGGCTCACCTGCTTACTGCTATTTGCTGCCCCATAAAATGCTCCTTCCCACAGCTTTCACTCTTGAGCTCTTCTGTTTTCAACAACTTTCTCAGATCAGCCAGAGCCGTGAACATGCCTCTGAGTAACGTGTGCTTTTTAATCGTTCACTTTAATTATCAAAATGCATGTTTATGTTCTAATAAAGCCAATCAGCAATTGTTCTGTGCTTGAATGAGATTTTAGCATGCTGTAGTTAAGACCCTATAAAAGCAAGGGAAAATTGGGAAGGCTAACGTTTCATTGGGTGGATATGAATAGGCTTTGTTATTCACCGCTGCCCGAGCCTAGTGCCAATGCCTGGGACTTATTATGAGTGAACTGGGTGTGCATGTATGCGCTGGAATGGATGTTGATATGTATTTATGCACACAAACGTGTATTTGTGGTTAAAGTTAATTGTTCATATTTTAACATTATTAGTGTGTGTAGATGGTGGATGGTTGTTGATTGAGGTCCTGGTTGGATCTCTGGATACCTGCTGTGGTTTATGAAATTTTGAGTTTTACTTTTTCAAAAGGTTCCTTATGCTTTTCTCTTCTTTTTAATGGAGATGTAGGTGTGCACCACTCTAAATCTTAGAGACTAGTTTTTCTTGCATTTACAGTAAATTTCCTTCCATCTAGAGCCATACATTCCATGCATTCATTCATTCACCAGACAGGCATATAAATTAGCATTATGTACACACACATATACCAGTACTCTTCCTAATAATTATAGAAGTGACTCAAAAGCAAACAAATATGAAATCTTGAAATAACCAATCTTACCTAATGCATTAAAATGCACTGCCATTCAACAACATAAAAGTCTTGTAGAAGTTGAGATAAAATCGGAGTGCCATCAAACGTCATCTCAGTGCAGGCTGATTTTGAGTCGATTGAGAGAGTGGTTGGATGTTAATATGGATATTACTGTATATATTTAAAAATGTTTTACATACTTTGAGTTTGTTTTGATGCTGTTGTTTATGCTTTTATTAATAGTGTATAGTAATTTCAGAAGTGAAGATGTTTTTTCAGTGCATATACTGCATAATGATTTTTCAAAGTTGTAAATAAAACAGATTATTGGTGTACATTTTACAAGAAAATACTATTTTTCACATTAATTCAATATGTTAGTTGCCATTTCTTGTAATAATTTGTGAAATTTACTAGGGAGTTCTACACAAAATCCTACACAATTTTTTTCCCCTGTATATGCCGCAAAGTTGCCTATAGTCAGTCATCTAGAGTCAGTGTTTGCTACTCTCTAGTAATTAAAGTTTGCATCAAGGATGGAGAAACTGATTCTAAACCAGCAGTAACAAGCAGCGCTGTCCTGGAGTTTCCTAATGAAGCTTACAGTATATGCAGAACACACATGCACACATCATGCCTGTGACCAGAGGAAGGTTAAGCTTTCTGCAGCTTTACAAACGCTCCACCTGTGTGCTGTCTGTTAAGACTGTCTGCTTGACATACAAACATGACAGACTGGTTTATTCAAGAATTGAGCACAAATGGAACACGGAGAATCAAAAAGAGTTAGAGACCATGTGATTGACTGAGGTATGTTCCACTAAAGTCTTATGTTTCTGGCTTTGTGATGCAGCTATTGTTCAGATTTATCTGTCAAGAAGTTATTTTTTGTTTGACCCTATGACTAAATTTTCTGTTTTGTGTTTGATTACAGGCCACAGAATCTTATCTGGTGCATGATGGTCCCCATCGAGCCCCGGGCATCTCAGAGTGTTTCCTAGTGCCTGAATCCTACAGGGTACAAGCCATTTTCCTGTTTCTTTCTGTGTTATTGTTGTTCATGTTATATGTTTCTTGATTTATCTGACTGTAACATGATGAACTCAACTTTGATTTCTTTCTCATGGCTGATTAATCTGCTTTCAGGCCAGACTGAGTTGGACTTCAGGTTGAGATAAGATGAGTTGGAATCGGTTAAGCAAACTATCAAACTCAGATAGAGCAGAGATATAATCTATAATGCTTTTGATTAATTTTCTCTTTCATATCCTGTGTAGAGAGAACAGTGTGTACACGTGCATCATAAATCTCATCGACCGTTTATAATCTCGTATGCTGCGTTTATATGGTAAGATGGTGGTTATCGTTGAGAGGACTGCCGAGTTTATGTGGAGAAGCAGCTGCAGGAATTATCTACATAAAATATCATCAGGATTATTTAACTGCCTGCCACAAGGGAATGGTAAAAAGCAAAGTGTGTGTGTTTGTGTTGGGTTAAAACCACACATGGACTATATCGCTCGCATATGGTTCTCTTATGTGCGTTTTAATGGAAGTCTTAGCTGCTGCAACCGCAGCTCGACTGTGGGTCTGCTTAACAAAGAACTGGGTGTGTGTGTGCGTGTGCGTGCATGTATGTATTTGTAAGTGTGTGAAAGTATGTGTGCGCTGAAAGCAGAATTGTTTTTTATGCACCTCATGCTATTTTGTAGAGTAATGGCTGCGAGATCTGTGTGTGTGTGAAGCACGAAGACTGTGGTTTTGGATTTGTGCCTTTCAATGTGGTAATGCCAACCTGTGTGCCCTTTTTCTGACCTCACTCTTAACTCTTAATGTCAGTGTTTTTCTTCATGTTGTTGTTGTATATCAGCTGTTTTGCAGATGCATTTTATCACAAGCAACATACTGTATTGTTGAGTTTGTTCTCCACAATAGAGATCAGTCAGAATCATGGAAAATCATAGGTTCATGGGTTTTCTGTTGGGGAAAGTTACTTTGAAAAGTAATGCATTACAATATTGCGTTACTGCATAAAAAGTAACAAATTGTGTTACTTAGTTACTTTTTATGAAAAGTAATGCATTGCATTACTTATTGTCACCTGAGCAGGGCTTGCATATTTAATTTTAAGAAGAAAACAAAAAGTTATATTTTTGGAAACTAAAGGCCCTTTCACACCAAGTGTGAAATTAATAAGCCTCGGGCTGAAGGAAGTACCTCAGCTTTTGCACTTACTCCCAATTTCCCAGTAAATAAATGGGAAAACAAAGTAACTTGCATTACTTATTTGAAAAAGTAACTCTGATATTTTCTTGTCAATTTAAAAGTAATGTGTTAATTTACTAGTTGCTTGAAAAAAGTAATTGATTATGTAACTTGCGTTACTTGTAATGCGTTACCCCAACACTGGTTGTCTCTAACTTCATAAACTTATATCTCTTTACCGTTACACTGTAAAACAGTGAAATTAACTAAATGAATTGAATTCATTTCACTCAAATATTACTGAAACTTAGTTGTACTTACTAGAAAAAAAGTTACATGAACTCAAAATCTGATTACATTAAGTTGAACTTAAGCTGAATGAGTTGCAGCAGATTTCTAGTTCCCAGCAAGCTTTGAGTTAGACCATACAAGGAGAATAAAAACTAGGATATAGAGATATGTGTTAGTGTAAAATATTCTGTTATTTTGGTATTTATAGGGTTTTCTGTTATGTGGCAGTTTTGCATGCATAGAGAAGGTGAACGATCAGCATCTATAAAAACAAAACAAAAACTGTTTATGTGCTCATTCATCTGTAAAAAGTGGTAACCTGCAATTGTTATCTTAAAGAAAAATTTGAGCCTGTTTTTTATTTATTATTTATTTTTGCATAAACTGATGTATAGGTTGGTTCAGCAACATGAATATTTTTCACCTGAATAAAACCAGTTAATTTACAAATTCTTTTTTTTTTTTTAGTGCATCAGCATTCAGTTTCTTGTAAATTATTGAAAATAAATATATTCTTTACTTGTATGTCAAAAGTCAACCGATTGTAAATCCGTTTTTCAACCTGTAGTGGTAATTTTTAAAGCTGCTGGTAACCTACAACTCCATGGTGTGTTTTCCCAGATGTAGATTATGCTTTGTGCTGGATTAAGCCTGTAGTCCTGAATTAAATTGTGCCATAATTGGTAAGTGTCCTTTGTGGTGTTGTCTTAAGCGGTCTATGAGAAAGCAGTCCTAATAAAAGAGCAAGCTAATCTGCCTCTTAAAGTTTGACAGCAGTGGCACAGCAGAGTTTCACGGCTGGAGAAGGTGCAAGATAAGCATAGTTGAGCATGCTGCTAGGCAGCCTGGGCATTGTGGTTTGCCACAAAACAGATGTGGATTTAGGAGACCACCCTGCAATACTGTGATGCAAGACTGGGGCCTATAGATGAGTCATAGAATAAGAGAGAGGCGGAGAGAGGGGTTACTTACCTTCCATTAACTGATTAAAATACAGATTGCCGTAGTGATGCACAGGGGAAAAAAGTATTGCAAATCGAAAGCAGTATTTGAAAAGGCTGCTGACAAAGAATGCGGTCAGTCCTGCTGCCATTAATCAACCTTTGCATATTTGTTTAGAATTGCACTGATTCCCAAGGCTTAATGGCTTTAGTTTTTTTTTTTTTTTTTAAAGTTTGTTATTTACAATATTATAGCCATTAATGACTGATATATGTAATGCACTTTTATAACAACACAAAATTGCTGAAAATGAAAATTTTCACCATATTTACTCAAAATTACCTAGAAAAAATATTTGAAAGATTATAACATGTTGATGATAGTATTGCATGCTTTGGAAACTAGTGTGCAGTTAAAGCAATGCTAAATCTGACTATTTCTCAAAAACTGTGGCCTTAAATGACATGGGTGCATTTTATATAGGCTGTATTTCAACTTTTCGGTCTCTAGATGAATGCACCTCTTCTGCAAGATTATAGAGAATGAGAAACTCACAGCTTTTTAACAAACGGGAAAAGGGTGAATTAGAGAACAAGAAGGAGAGAAAAGTTTTTTTTTTCTTCCTAAAGTTTGAGCTTTCACTTTCTGCCTTCGAGGCGGGGTTAGCGGCGAGAGCAGCATGGAGTAGGCGCAAGGGGGGACGGCGAGCAATTGCAATGCAGCAACGCGGCGAACTTCCACTCAACTTCAAAACGCGATTCATTTCCCGCCTCTGAGATAACTATGTACTCTCCGTACTGCCTGACACAGGTAAAATGCCTTTATTTAATTAATCTGTCGTGTCTGTGTGTGGTATGCTGCATTGTAGTACCGTTGCCGTGTCTTCTCTATTGCTGCTTAATAATTGCATTTCAAGTTACGCGTTGCGCTGTTTAGAACATTCTTTTCGGCCGCGCGTTTATTCCAGCTTCCAGCTCGTTCGCGGAATCGTTTCGGAGCGCCTCTCGTGCGTTTCATTGCACATGGGATCGCAGAGAAAATGGCGCTTCTCCCAAATCTATTTTATATAAAAGGAGATGGGTTTGCCCGGAGAGGAAGCGCGACTGACATAGTAAACAGCTCGAGTTTTCGATGTCAAACTATAAAAGGCTCTGGTCTGAGTTCTTTAAGTTTCAGGAGATGACCAACAGCTGCCGTGCATGAAAGTCTCTCGAGTTCAGAGACATGAAGGGACATTGATCTACCTGTCCTGAGTGAGAAATGTTTCTAAAATACATTAGCCCATATGTGCGTTTCAGGGATATGTTTTGTTTAGTAGACTTATTTTATTGTAAATTAATGGACCGAGGAGAATACAATGTTAAAACGCGTTTGCTTCTAATGTGAAGACTGCGTGAAAGAAATGCATTTTGGACGTTATTGGCTATTTCATGCACGTACAACTTATGACATGCTATTTTAAAAGTCTCTTATAAGTTGTCATTCATAATTTATGAACCTTTTTTAATAATCTTAGGCAGGTTGGAAGCTTGATTATGTGAAGCGATGATACGAACGCTGGCCTGTTATGGCTATTTTTATGCATAAAGATCTTGTTGTTTGTACAACACACAACAAATATCAACATAGTAGTAATAAAAGTACTTTCATGATACAATTATTCCCTTAAAAAGTTTAATGACAGCTGGCTGTAATAGGCCGAGGTTCAGTCGGAGCAGTTCATGCCAAATTGACGGCTTAATTTACTGTCACCAATCTTTGAAAAACATTATTTTCTTCAACTGTTTGTATACTTGACAAGACGTCAGACTTTTGCAGTTACAAAATATTTTACTAACATTTCTTATAGGCTAGCTAGATCACAAAAAGTTGTTCTTTGATTATATGTTTGTGTTAAGCTAGTCTTAACTCGCTTAATTGTTGGCCTCAGATGTAGGCTGTAATGCTTAAAAATATTAAGCAGTGTTTAATGTGTTAGTAGTCTTATTTTAACACAAATGTCCGTTTTGGAAATTATAGCCTACTCTATCCCTGACGGCCTACACTTGAAGCCTTTTTTGCATAAGCAGTATTATTTTTTTAAGAAGCATTTGTGTTCATCAAAGCTGCGTGTATTTGAATAAATAATTCAAAAGTAAATTGAAAATGTACTTGCAGTCGTGTGCCATATATGCGCGCAGGGGCTTGTTTGTGCTTCACGCCGCTTGAAGGAGTCGAGCCGCTGCGGCTGTAATCTCGTCCATCTCGGAGAGTCTAGCCCAGTTTGGCCCGGGTTTGTGGCAGTCGCTCTTTCTGGCTGTTAAATATTCCTGTAGCAGACAGTTGACAGGTCTTTAAAATAACTTTCCTTTAGGCTAAGACATAAGCAATTGAATTCTCAATAGCTAATGTCCTAGGCGTACATAGGCTTAACTTATTCTATCTTGTTCTTATAATTAATTTCTTTTTTCATTTTCTCCATTTTTAAAGGATTTTGGTCTTGGCTTCAATTTCTTGGCCGCAAACAGGCCTTTCTCCTTTTCCTCACACGGCAGACTGGGTCACGCCAAACTGTCGCTGAATCCAAGACGTCTGTATCTAAAATAAATCTCCTTTTCTCTCATTTTGTATAGTCGACGGCTCTTGTTTTTGTGGCGAATAATTGTTTTCTTGCCAATTAAGTTTTTGTTTTTAAAGCAGATACAAACTAGGTCTTTTTTTTCAATGTAAAATATATAGGCCTAAACGGCAAGCCGTTTGTAAAGTGCCTGCAACCGGTATGCCTGTTATTGTTATTTTTTTAAAGATGTATCTGTGTTAATAAAAAATAGGCCTGTGTGTGTTTTTTATTTAATAATGCTAAAAGTGTATTTGCAGTTCTGTGCCAGGGCTGCTTAGAGCGCGGCCTAGTCAGCGCACTCGTTCAGTCGTACGCATTCAAGTCTATAATGGATAGCCTAGGCTATATTCCTCTTTTACTGTATTTTACTAGTTTTAAGCTGTGAACTATAGGTTTATTTTTCCTTTAGAGTTTTTGTTTTTTTCTTGGTAGTTCTGCAGCCGTCAATTCAACAGTTTGAATATTTCAATATTTGCTTTGCACAGTCGGCGAAAAGGGCGATTGTTTGAGATCCAGTTAACAGTGAAGAATAAACAGTAGGGTCAGTGGCAAACAATGTCCAAGATAAAAGGGATAAATCTTTTCTAAATGTACTTTAAAACACATGGCAATTTCTAGAAATGTATTTTTATTTTTTTTTTATTTATGTCGGTATAACCATTTTGAATATATATACATTTATTTATTTATTTATTTATTTATTTATTTATTTATTTATTTATGTATTTATTTAGTTATTTATTAAATATTTTAACCAAGGTATAATAATAATAATAATATAGCATACACGATATGCTACAAATGCAAATATTTAAAGGTAACTCTGTTGCCCATTCATCAAAAGGTCAAATTATGTGATTTTTCTAGATATGTCCTCTCTGTTTTATGGCTTTGTTGTCATATGACAAAAATGTCTACCTCTGACTCTGATTTGACAGACAGCAGTGTTTAAATATTAATGCTTTAAAACAGAATTGCATAGTTGCAAAAATTCAATAGGGTTTTTTTTTCAATATTTTTTTAAACATTTTTTTTCTGCTTTTAGCCTCAGAAAAGAAATCAAAATGACTTTCTGAAACGTATTCATCATATAATAGGCTTCTATTTAAGCAGGCCTAATTATTGGTATCATTTACATTTATAAAAATGTATTTTCTTTTCTTAGTGAATCCGTTTGTTTGGAAAAGTATGTTGCCTCAGGAGTTGATAATTAAATTTTTATTAGCCTATTCGCGATTATTAGGTGTAAATGTTTTTCATTTTAATTATAACAAAGTGTCTCAGACGCACCTAAGTAGGGAGTGCATGTGAAGCAATAAAGGCCACGGCTTACGGGTAAAACCCCAAACCTTTATCACACTGATTTACAGCGTCCTCGTCTTAAATCTTGCAGCCAGTGTTGGCATTAGCTCGACTGTGATTTTGATTGCGGCGATAAAAGATCCTTCAAACCTGCAATCGCGCCACGTAGTGCGTGTGTTAAAAGGAATCCCTCCTTTGTCTCTTGTGGCTTTAGATGCAATTCAGATTGCAGGCTGGATAAATCTTGCGGCAGGCCACGTTTACGTGGAGTCCAAACTTGGGTGAGGTTTGGCGGTTTATGGGACGTTTATGTGCCTTCAGAGAAGATGGAGACAAGGGGAGAGAGGGAGGGCGCGATGTGTCCGCGCAGCCGATGGAGTCCTTTCCTCCAGCGCGGATGTTCTCGATCCCCCACTAACTCTGTCCGGAGGTTTGTTTAGTCGTCTTTCTTATTTAATTACGGTTAATTATTAAAATAAACGAGGACGCATACGGCGCGGCAACAAATGTAAACAATAACTAATGAATTATTAACGTTGATAAAAGGCTTTCTGGAATGGACCGAACAGGTGGGGAATCTCAAGCTTCCTACGTAATGGAAGTTAAGCATGTGTTGCCAAATGTGCCGAGGTGCAAAATGTCGTTTGGGGAGTCTAAAGGCCTTGGACGTATCTCAGGACAAGTGGATAGCATTAATAATGTATTTTGAATTTTTCTACATTTTTTTATTTTTTCCAGCAAGGGTGTATCTCGGATTTGAGGACATTGAGGTTTTAGCTCTGGGTAATGGTATTTCCTAAAGTTTAGCAAGTATTATAAGTATTATAATATTTATGTGTATTTATATTTATGTGTATTTATTTTCACATATATAAAAGGAGGCCTTGTGGCTGAAGACAGATATTGATTATTATGGGGATCAAGGGGCATTATCATCTGAATAAACAAGAGTGAAGTTTAAAATATGCTACACTCTCAAAAAACAAACAAACAACAACAACAACAACAAAAACTTTTTTTTGGCTTCTGTGGTTCCATGAAGAACCTTTAGAAACCATGGAACCTTTTCATTGTACAAAAGATTCTTTATAGTGGCAAAAGGTTCTTTGGATTATTAAAATGTTCTTCATGCTAAGAAAAAAACAGAAGGTTCTTTTAAAAAACAATTCACTGAAAGGTTTGAGGAACCCAAAACTAAACTTCCATGGCATCATGTGAAACCCCCTTTTTGAAACCTTTATTTTTAAGAGTGCAGGTTCAGGCATACATGTATTGTCAAATGAAAATGTTTGCGCACATTACTGACAGAGCAAATGAGTCTTAATACATTTAGAAATAAATATAAAAAACCAATGAGTCTGAAATAGTGTAATTTCATGTTAACTTGCTCCGTCACAAACTTTAGTTTTACTCATGTTTCCCATCACATTGTCTTTTTATTTATTTATTTTTTAAGTTTTACGGATATCTATATTGTTAGTGTATATTCGATTCTTTATATTGTGGATACCTATTTTGTTTGACAGCATAATTTGCATTTTGAATGCATCCTTGCTCAAAATAACATGAAATAGGGACTCGTTCAAACACTAATGTTGCGTTAAGTGGAGCAATTTCTATTGCACTGTTAACAGACTAACATAAATTTCTTTATCATTCTTTCTTTGTTTTCTCAATCATTTGCATGGGCTCAGTCAAGCAATGAAATCTCACTGCTTGAGCGATTTGATTTTAACCAAACAGAGAATTGTTCTTACATTTGGTTTCAGATAAGCCTTGTTTGAGTCACCTGGACTGAAGTGCTGCTTTAGGCAGGCCCCACTCTTCACTCTTGATAGATATTGCAGCTTTCCTAAACATAACAGAGCAATTTAATGATAATGACAAATGCTGTTTTCCTGCCCTGTCTACCTATTGAATTTCCCCTTCCAATAAGGGTCATTTTGGGAGATGGCTCTGAGGGAGGAAGACATTGCATCAGACATGCACATTAACTACTCTTTCCTCTAGTTGTCTTGCTCAGCCTGGCAGGGAAATAGGTGAAACGGGAGGCTTTAACTGGGAGAAAGTGTGTGGGAATTGCAGAATATACTTTCAGAAAGCAGGAGAGAACAGGTTGGGACCAAGCCAGCAGCCCTGGGGAATACCATTCGATCTCCATCATAGGTCATTTCTATAAGAAAAAAAATTGCTATGTTTAAAAAAACAACAACAAAGTCTATCTATAAAATGTCATACTCAATAAAGAGCATGACTGTAAATGCTAATGTGTCCCTAGGCTGTTGCCTTAATGTGCTTGCCATTCACCTGAGTGTGTTTTTGATTACACTGAAGCAAATAAATCATCAGACGTACTGATCAAGCCACAGCGAATCAGCAGCAGAAGAGTCACATCAAGAAACCAGAGCGTCTGCATGAACGTCAACAACATTAAGAGTTACCGTGAAGCCTTTGGTTCTGTTCAGGTGTCTAGTTTCTATCAGAGGACATTGCAAATTGTTAATAGCCTCAGATTCCTCATGCATGAATCATTTTATAAAGGTGCAATGGCGTTCCTCCCTCGCAGCCCAGCATGACCCTGCTGCAGTACTGCTGGCATAACTGCTTGGTGTGGTAACAATATGCAAAGTTACGTTATATTTATGTTCCTGGCAGACATCGTCTTACCAAAGCATCTTAGAAAATACGTGTGCTGTGTTTTAGCTGGCAGCTAAAGATGCAGCTCAAGTGCTACGATGAAACCTCAGGTTCTAGAAAGAACAAACGTGTCCGCTGTTATAGCAGAAGTCTTGCATTCTTAAAAATAAAGGTTATTTGTTGGCATCTATGGTTCCATGAAGAACCTTTAACACCCACGGAACCACTAAAGCTTCTTCATAGTGGAAAGTGTTCTTTAGATAATTAAAAAGTTCTACACTAAGAAAAATTATTCTTTTAAGAACTGTTCTTTGGAATGTTCGATTCTACTAGATCTATTTTTTCATGGACACAAGGATGATAATTGCCATCTTCTTTCTCTCATTTTTCCTTTCCTTTCAAAGTCTGTCTGTCTATGGCTTGTTTTTCAAACTTTCTTAAATCTCCATCATCCGTCTTTTATTAACCGTGCATTTTAGATCTGCAGTCATTGTGGAGACCGGCGTGCACATACTGTATGCACACACAAAGCCAAGCACATTTTACTCAATATGTTCTCATAATCACTTCACTTAGCACAACTGTGTAACAATGGCGTCTTTCACAGTGGTGACCGCACACTTGAATTTGTCTCCTCTCTTTTTGCTCATTTAAAGAGAACTGGCATTCTGGCCCAATGCTGTTGTAATTCGCTAAAGTTGTGTGTCTTTCATTGGCCAGAAATAACCAACTTCCACTGAAAGGTGATGGTCAAATTGAGGCCAGCACAAGCATATGGTTTTTTGCTTTTATGCTAGGTCAAACCTTTTCTTTACTGTTCATAATTTAACTTTAGAGTGAAAGACCTCAGGGTGCCTTAAATCAGGGCTATAAAAAAAATGTTCAACTGGCTTTCATACATAGAATGAATTAAGGCACTAATATTTTATTTTATTTTTTGTTTCTTTTACTTAACTATTTTTTATTTTTCTACTATTTTCATTTTATTTTATTACCATGTACTTTTAATAAAATATTTTTATTAATATTTTGATTTATTTTATTTTGTATTCCTTTGTATTCCTCTTTATTTTATTCCTTTTAATTAATTTTTACATTTTATTTTTCATCCCTGTTCTATTCTATTCTATTCTATTCTATTCTATTCTATTCTATTCTTCCAAGGCTTGCAGGCAACTCCTCAGTAATATTTGTATCACGGCGTGAGCCTTTAGGACGGCAACTAACCACGAAATGAGAAAGAAAAGTCCAAGAGCTACAGAAGGGGTTTGTAAAGGGCTTTCAGATGACGGCGTGTGTGAGTGTGTTTGATGAGGCCGTGGCTCTCAGTGTAGGTGATAAATGGAGGGTTTAGAGCAAGTGTTTATAGTAGCACAGTAGCTGAAGAGGCCTGCTGTACTGATGGGCCTAAGACAGTCAAGGTTGATTATTTCTGTCCTACAGGCTGTGTGTGTGTGTGTGTGTGTGTGTGTGTTTGAGACGGGTGTATTCAGTAGGCTCACAGTCAGTTGGCATCTATGACCGCAGCTCTGCCACTCTTGTTATATTTTGAGTAGTGGTCTATGCTGTAAACTGTATTGAGTATGCAGATGCTAATAAAGTAGCTTTTTGTTTTTAACATTGTGTGCTTCTACAAAACTTGCATTGACGCAAATTCCTTGCACCGTTGCCGTGGCTTTCGGTTGCTCCCAGTATTGTTGTTTGGCCTTTGGAATGGATCATGCGGAGCAGTGCACTGGTGCTGCACCACAGGCAGGGGAAAACCTGACAACAAACCTTAACATTACAATACTTTTAACCTGCCGAGGAAGATATACTGAGGAGAAGAGTAAGAAAAATGAATATGTTTGCTTAACGGCAGATGTTTTTAGGAACTATGCAGCATAACACTCAATGCACAGATCTTCCCAAAGTCGTGCAGAATTTTGCATTACTTTGCTATGAACGCAGAGCTGCGATACCCATGAGTGCTGTGATCTTGGGAAAAATAGAGCAATTAGTCTTTTCTGTCGTATATGCAAACATTCCACTGGAGCGACTGTTGAATGTGCACACATGCTCCGGGCTCTTGCCATTTGTGAAGGTACAGTAGGCACTCGTATATGTGGTATCGCAAGATTTATGAATTGATTACAGTCTGTCAATCCATCAGCAAACAAAAAATATTATCTTACCCCATGGTTGATTTATTTTCACAGATATTTGCTTTATTCACATCTGGACATTTGAAATGTTGGATAAAATTACTCGCTCTGTTCCAAAATCTAGTGAGCTCCCTTGCTGTTTGCTACCTACATACAGTAGGCAGCTGCCTTCTAAGACAACATGCGAACTGAAATTGGAACCTCATGAGTGAGTGATTTGAGATACAATCAATAGGCAGCAACATGCTTCATACAAACTTTGTTTCCAGTAGCATTTAGCATTAGTGTTTTTTTAAAATAAAAAATAGATAGGTAAAGTATATTTTAAATATATGAACTTTTTTTTTTTTATTAGTATAGCATATTTATAATCCAGGTTTCTCTTTCTTGGATGCCATTCATAAACAAAGCATTTATTTAATTAAACTTAGGCATTTTGTTTAAAGATATACACTTGCATTCCAAAAAGAGTAAGATATTTTTTAATGTTTTTCTTCTGTTTACTAAGGCTGCATTTATTTGATAAAAAAATACAGTAAAAACTGTAATATTGTGAAATATTATTAAAATTTTAAATATCTGTTTTCTATGTGAATATATTTTAAAATGTAATTAATTCCTGTGATGCAAAGCTGAATTTTCAGCATCATTACTTCAGTCTTCAATGTTACATGATCCTTCAGAAATCTTTCTAATATCCTGATTTGCTTCTCAAGAAACATCATTGGTATTCAAAGCCGTTACAATTTCAGGATTGTTTGATGAATAGAAAGTTAAAAAAAAACTTCAAATAGAAATATTTTGTTACATTATAAATGTCTTTACTGTCCCTTTTGATCAGTTTAATTCGTCCTTGCTGTGTAAAAGTATAGATTTCTAACTAGGTTTTGTAACAGAGCCTCTATCACCTCAAGTTTCCATGCATGAACTCAGTTAACATTAACAACTGTGTTAATAGCGAATATTTCATTGTCATCTTGTCAACACAATTTTAGAGCGGTCAGCATGTGAGAAATATGCCGCTGTGAGCATGTGTTGTCTGACCAAGGTGTGTCCTGTAATCCTGTGTAATCTGGCTCTGGTCTATTAGCGATTAATTGATTGCGATATCTAATCTGAACGGACTATTATTTATGATGGTTATCATCAAAATTGCCCGTAATGGCAGATAATTATGGCCAGATGTGGTCAATCTGAGATTAGCTTTTAAAGTCAACACACATTACAGTAAACCATCGCAGATGTGTAATATGCACACTCACCCTCCCCCTTAATCTAAGCATCATGTTTGTGGAATGCAAGAACATGTGCAACTCCACTTTCTCCTAACCTCAAATGAAAGACATTACCCCTTCTGAAGACAAACACACACACACACACACACACACACACACACACACACACACACATACATATACTGTTCTCTCCATCACTACAATAATGCTCATTATCAGAATTGTATACAATACTTGTTAAATTAATATTTCCTGTTTAATTTTGTCATTTTTGTTTAAATTTACTACTTTCTTAGTTCTGTCTCTTATTTTACACTTATTGCTGCATTATTGCTGTGCTTGCCAAGGCAGATGATGCTGATGTGCAGTGGGAAGGTTCCATGGATGTTAAAGGTTCTTTATGGAACCTTAGATGCCAGTAAAGAACCATTACTTTTAAAAGTGTTTAAAGTTCAAAAAAACTTAGAAATCCTTTCATGATAATAGGGGTGAAAATCTGGACTCGCATTGATAGAGGTGCCAGAATATCATAGTGATTTGTAGGCGAACCAAGTAGCCACCTAGCATCCATCCAGAACACTTTAGCATTATGTTGGCAAATCTGGCATGGACAAACTTTCAAATTGTGTCATGGCAGTAAAGTGCACTAAATTGAATGTCTTAGCTGGTCTTGGATCAGTTACACACAGTGTTGGGTAATGCATTACAATATTCTGTTACTCCATGCAAAAGTAACTAATTGCGTTACTTTGTTACTCTTTATGAAAAGTAATGCATTACATTACTTTTGTGTTACTTTTTGTCTCCTGGGCTGGACATACTTATTTGTTTTTAAAGGGGTCATATGATGCTGGTAAAAAGAACATTATTTTGTGTATTTGGTGTAATGCAATGTGTTTATGTGGTTTAAGGTTAAAAACACATTATTTTCCACATACTGTACATTATTGTTGCTCCTCTATGCTCTGTCTTTCTGAAACGGCTAGATTTTTACAAAGCTCATCGTTCTGAGAAGCGCGGCGTGCTCTGATTGGCCAGCCATCCAGTGCATTGTGACTGGCCGAATATCAAGTGTGAGACAGAAATGTTACGCTCCTTACCGTATTGTGATGCCGTGTCCCGGCGCGATGAGACAAAAACAATAAAACCCATTATAAACTAGGCATTTGTTGCATCTAGTGGGGACATAATTACTGGTTATAATGACAAACTGTCTTTTTACGCGTCGCGTTGCATCGCGCCACGTAAACATTACCATGTCTGCATTTGTGACATGGTAACGACAAAACGACAAACGACAAACAACAAGCACTACTCTACATAGCTCAAAACTCGCGTTTGAATAGTCAGTGGCAAATTCTTTAAATATGAATTCATACTTACAGGCTATGAGTGAGAAGCGCCAGACTGTCCTTGCAAAGTTGGAATTGCCCCACAGAAACAGTCTTTGAGCACAGCTGGCAGGCTACTCCCAGGTTCAGGAAATAGTCCTCCGTTAAAATCCGCTGCACACACTCTAATATTTGGGTTGAACTGTTCTGGAACAGTGTTGTAAATACAACTTAACCACTGATTTGTTGTTGTGCCCTCTTTTGGAACCCCAAACAAAATAGTTTCACTTTCACAACAAAACAGCATCTTCAGGACATGGTGCCGGCGGCAGCAACAATACTACAGCAAGAATAAAAATCACGCCCTCTTTCTTTGCGTATACATTTGGGCAGTGTTATGCAAATCTTCCCACACAGTAACGTAGACATGTGGGGGCGTGTTTGAATGAGCCGTTTTAGGAGGGCGTGGTCGAATCTTGACTTTTATAGGGAATATCTCTTTGAGTTTGAAACTTTAGTCTCTTTAGGGATCTTATCTATGCACAAACAGCTTGTAACACTCCAAAGAGAAACGAAAACTTGAAATCGCATCATATGACCCCTTTAATAACAAACAGGACAAAAGTTATATTTTTGGAAACTGTAAAGGCCCTTTCACCCCAAAAGTGAAATTAATAAGCCTCAGGCTGATAGAAGTGCCTCTGTACTTACTCCCAATTTCTCTCAATGCAGTGACAGGAAAGCTGTCAGTCAGTAAACTGGTAAACAAAGTAACTTGTGTTAATTATTTGAAAAAGTAACTCAAACATTTTTTTGTAAATTAAAAAGTAATGGGTTATTCACTTGAAAAGGTAATCTGATTAAACAACTTGCATTACTTGTAATGCATTACCCCCAACACTGGTTACACACACACACACACACACACACACACACACAAAATTGTGTAGTATTTCCTTTGAAACAGTTTTCTTTCAAAAATTGATGTCACAAATAATTACAAAAAATGGCAAGTGACACATTGAATTAAATATAGAATTTTGAAGTAGAATGATTCAATTTTCTTGCAAAAATGTATTCCAGTAATCTTTATTTACAACCTCTAATAATCTTTTCTTTTCTTTTTTTTTTTTTTTTTTTTTTTTACAGTGTAGGTGATGCTTGCTCATAAGTAAGGTCATGATTTAGATTTATGAGTCTAGATGCAGATCAGCGTCAGTGTCACCGTCACTCTGTGGATTTAGGGAGGAATGTGGTGAAAAGGGAGGGGTGGTGGTTTTTAAACGATTGGAGAGAGCGATGGCGGTTTTTAAATGAGTTCAGGGAGGGATGGTGGTTTTTAAAGGCGTGGAGGAGGTGATGTTTATTGACTTGCGGACCGCTGTAGCCATAGAGCGTTACTTAGAAGAATGGATGGCAGCGGTCCAGGGATGGAGAGAGACGCGGCACATTCATACAGGATGTGCATGTGTGTGTTTAACACGTAAAACTAATCAAGCTTTGTAACTTAAACGGGAATGAGACCAGGTTGAGTGTTTAAAAAAAAGAGCAAAGTAGAGAAAAAACAGTCTTCTGTAATCCCCCTGTGTTAAACAGATGTTTATTTTGTTGTAGGGTGTTATAAATGGGTGCAGGAGAAGTGGTGCCTGTTTCGTTATTGGGAGCATTTACATGGTTTAACTGTTTTACTCTCTCACACGCTTGCTCTGTTCCAAAACCCAGTGAGCTGCCTATGTAGCCAGTATTTTAAGGGATTAAAAAAAGTAAGATTCTGCATATGTAGAGCATTCTAAATCAGTGAATGATGGTGCCTTAGAAGGGAGTTCCCTATGTAGAAAGCAAGGCAGATCACTACGTTTTGGAACTATTTTTCTCTCACTGTGTGCATATTTGTAAATCTCATTCGCTGTGAAGTTCTCAGACATACTGATATTTGTGTAGACGCCTCTTGGCAACTGAACAAAATTTCTGTCAAGAGTTTTTAAATTTATGCCAAAATGTGCGGACACAAAATACAATTGCATTTGATTTCCACAGTTTGCAAATAATGTGCAGCTGTTTATTTCTTTTCTCTTGTTCCCTTTGGAGATATAGGATTCATGATTCGTCAAAGCACAGTATCATCACAGCAGTCAAATCTCTCCAGGCAACTCGAACCAGATTTGTTGGTAAACTACTACACGTTGTGCCAATTAAAATGATGAATTGTGATTTCTGTTTATGTAAGTAAGCTAATCAGGGCAGTGTGTCAGTGTTATTGCCCATCTAAACTCATAAAACAAAAGAGCAGTCAACAAAATTTGAAAGATTTACAACTGAACCGCAATTCTTTCAAATGCAGGTAGTGCAATTAAAATGCTAGCATATAGCATCTTAAAGGTGCAGTGTGTAATTTCTTCACCACAAGCATTCTGTAGGGGGATTGCTTTTTAACAATAACTTGTAAACTTTTAAAGACAGACCTACCGTGCAATATGAGGTTGTTAATCAATAGATTTTAAAAATCATGTTTTACATTAAAATTTAATATGTAAAACTACATTGCCCATGATTCAAAAGAGAAATCTCTACCAATCAGAGAATTGCAACAACTTAAATACTCAAATATTCATCTATATATGCATATTTTACAATAAGCTCAAAATATATTGTTTCTATGTACATAATCGACATCTTTAAATCAATAGTTTCATATTTCTCCATTGTTTTTAATTTGACCCTGTTATTCACAAAGCTTTATGGGATTGTAGTTATTTCGCTCATTAAAACCGTTTACAGTCCTGCACCCTTTTTTTGTCGTATTTTCAAATACTTTTTTCAAATAAAAATTTGTAATGTTATTATTCACCTTATAACATAACACACTAAGTTTCACCCAATCTCATGTTAATCTTGAGTACCTATAGAGTAGTATTGCATCCTTCATATCTTCAAAAAGTCTTTAGTTTTATCATATTTATAAAAGAAAGATACAGCTTTACGATTCTCTCTGAAAACAGCCGATCTCCTGGAGGCGCACTGTGGGCGGAGCCAAAGAGTGACGAGCAATTAAGCGCCGATTGCCAGCAAAACACAGACATTTGATGCCGTTTCATGACCGGGATCTTTTATAGCTAGGACCACTCCATCTTTCAGTATCAAACAATGCGCAAAGTCAGCGTCAAACTGGGCCTTGTTTATAAAACGTTAGTCAACAAACACACTTGTGAAACTCCATTGCTGCCCCGAAAAACAAACTGCATCCACTGTTCACGTAACGCTGGGTTCTTTGGGAAGCTGAACAAAGTTATCTATCCCTTACAACCAAAAACACACTTTTTGGTTGTAAGGGAGTCCCGTGCAGTGATGCCGGATAAAGTGTTGATGGGCGCGCTCTTGCTCTCGCTCCGGTCGATGTATATGTGGGTCGTAGTCTTCCGGGAGAAGTGCCCATATAAGGAGTTCCCCCCTTCATTACGTCACGAAGAGCCACGATCGAAAAAAACTTTCCGAAATTTGTAAGAAACCCGGAATTGTGTATTTGGCACAGAAATACTCTATTATGTGTCCAAATCGTTTTTTTTTTTAAACTTTGGCCATGTTTAGCATGAGAGTCCAACTCTTTAACAGTGTAAATAACTCAACATGCATTATCAATGCATTATCATGCATTATCAAAGATGCTTTAAAATCCCTATGGGATAAATGTAGGGCTGTAGGGCCTACTAGTTTATACCGGTTACACTCAGAGATGTGGCACACATGTGAGGCTGTAGTGTGAAAGCGTCCCAACCCCGTTGCTACGTTTACACTGGTGCGTTTTTGTTTTAAAATGAAAGCAATCCTCGTCCATACTGGCGTTTCCACTGCGTTTCAGAAAAGATCTCTGTCCATACTACACGACCGAAAGCGTGCGTAACATGAACATTCATGCACACTGTAGCATCATGCTACATAAGACAATTAATAAAAATTATATTCCGCTTTTACTCAAAACTCACTTTAAACCACCATCGAGTGTTTGTAATAACTTCCGTTTGCCGTCTAATGTGTGTTTTGGCCATGTAATGTTGCTGAATGTTATGTCAGAACAGCCATTTTGGAAGAGAGAAGTTATATAACGTTAGGTCTATATATGTATGTAGGCAGACAGCGCTGGAAGGTGCTAATGCTCATCAGTAAATCAGTGGAAAATGAAATGATGATTCTATCTGAGATATGCATTTTAAAACGAATACGCACTAGTGTAAAAATAGCCTGATGCGTAAACTGAAAACTATTTGAGCTTTATTAAAACTATTTGCACTGATTTATTGTGTTGGATATATTTTGTTCCTTTGTGCAGTAGCTCAAGAGATGAGTCTTTTTAAATGTCAGCAAGCTGAAAAAAATAAAACCAAAGTTTTTTGAGATAATGTAATCTTGTTAAAATTGATTTCATAAAATTAGTATAGAAAAATGTATCGTTCAGGAACTGGTATCGAAGTCAAGGTATCGGTAAATTTTCGATATCGAAAATTTTTGAACGATACCCAGCCCTAGATAAATAAATGGGGAAAATGCTTCCAGATCCATGGCATAAGTTGTGGGTGAAACTATCTGTTTGTCTGACCAATGCTACAAAGAGGGAGTATTTGGGAAACCTGTTTGAAAACAGCCATTATTGTTGCCGTTCTGTTTGGTGCACTTCCAAGAAATGTTATCGAAATATCAGTCACTGCAGCCACTAAATGCCTCGGGCTTCCCACTGTCTTTTTATTCAGTAAACTAGCCTCAGTGAATCAGGTCCGTAGCAGTGGTGTGACTCAGGCCGCGTGGCGCGCTGCCAGCTTCCATGCTCACTCCCGTGATATGTGTGTTTAGACTGGCTTTCACCGAGGTGGTAAAATCCAGACCTTAACCTGAAGGCATAGCACAGTCAGTCCTCTGAGTTATGCCAGCCTTTCACCAACGCCGCCCACCACAGGAAAGAGAGAGGGGCAGTATTTAAAGGCTTGCTCGAAATGTTTTGGCAGGGATGTAATCGTGATCTTGGCATTGAATGCAGGCTCAGTCTAAGGAACTGGGTCATGTTCGGGTTAGCACTTTTGCAGCGTCTGCTCGCATACTCTCAGAGAATTACTAAATGAGCTCAATATCTGGCAGCGCCTGACAAAGCTTATCGTTACTCTTGAGTCGGCCGTCAAGGAGCAGAGTTTTATATGCGTTTTCTAATTCACAGAGGAGCTTGTGATGATGTCATCAGCTCATTACAGCTGGCGTTGGATCAGTTGATTCATGAGCGTTTCGTAATAGAAAGAGATCACAGGATATTGGTGGAGGGATGTTCTGGGATCAGTAAAAGATGTTAGACTAATTCTACAACAGAGGTCAGATACTGATCCTGAGCATTAGCATGAGCACGGTGCTAGTTTACCTGTACGATAAGGAACTTTTGGAAGCCAGCTTTTTTTCTTTTATTATGTTAACATGTTCTCCTTATCTCCTCCATTGGAAGCACTCGTTATTCTCTGTGTACAGACTCTATGCTCAGGTTACACAGCTCGGGGGCCACTTTTAGAAAATGGACAGTGAATAAAATGACCTGATAATTCATTTGGGTTTAAAATATGCAGTAACCAACAATTTAGACGTTGACAGATGCCTTTTTCAGCGGCCTTGTTTTTAGACGTATTTTTCTGCATGGGGATCAAGACCTTAAGCCATGAACCAAACCAACAAGCTCTGAGACGAATCGTGATGATTTGAATTAAAACAAAGTATTGAAATGCAGAAAGATGACCAAGACTGAGTGAATTAGAAATGTATTGATGCACTTGTTGACTTGTAGTCTTTAATTCTGAGTATAAAATTGGCTTATTTTATTAAATTTATTGCAAAATATTCAGAAATATACAAAATTAGCTGTTTGATGGTGAATGGAGTGGGTGGTCATGTCGCAGATTTTTATTACATTATTCGTTTCTTGGTGGGCTATGAGTAGTGTTGTTTTTCATGGGAATTTGGCTATAAAATATGTATAAGCCACAAGTTAGGTGTGAATTCATCATTTCTAGATAATTCATAGTCTGAACTCATGGTTGTTTTATGTTGGTTCTAAAAATCAGTGAAAACGGATGAGATTTGTACTTGTGGAACTTTCTTTGTGCTTTGTTATAGCTAGTTTTTTAAAACAATTTGTTATTTGTGAGCTCTTGAAAATAAAGTTTTTTTTTTTTGTTTTTTTTTTTAAGAATTGTTCATTGATAGGTTCTTTGGGGAACCAAATAGTTCTTCTGTGGCATCTCTGTGAAACATTTCTTTTGAAGAGTGTAGGTCAGTTTTTGATAGATGCTTTTAATTTTTTCAGAACAGTGTCATTGAAGTGATTTTAACATGTAAATCATATGTAAATATTTTGAATATTTAGACAAGCAAATTGACTATAATTGATGTGTACATTGCAAAACAAATACCCCGTCTGCAATGCAAACAAATGGCATGCATAGCATGCAATCAGCAAGCACGTTGCAATAAAATCCTTGTCTATTTGTGTTTTGTATTGTTTTGCATGATACAAAACAAACGGCTCACAACACGAACAAAACAATTTGTTTTTACAGTTGTGCTGTAGATTCAGTAGCAGTATTTCAGTACAGTGTAGAGTGCACATCGGCAGACATAAATCATTCTGTTTCAGTATTTTTTTTAAATCTTGATTTCCAGCCCTAATTACATTAGCTGGCTAGTGTGAGTGTTTTCTTTCATTGTATCTGAGAGGTAAGGCCTCGGGTAGAAGCATTGATATGCACATATTGGATTTCTTAAGGGGATGCAAAGGAATGTTAACCATATTATCCCGCTTAGAGGCTCTTCAGGTTGCCAAGTTCTGTCTTGGGATCTCAGGAACTTTGTGCATTGTGCTTGCCATCCCTCACTAGTCTTCTCTGTGGTCGCAGACCTATGGAATGCATCTGAATTGTACGGTTGCCAGGTATTATCGGTTTGATCAATGTCTCATGCTCCTAAAATGCACCTTGCAGGGTTTAGGTATTTTGTTCATCTTATCTTAGTGAGTCAGGAACTCAGAAACACAACACTGTGCGTTTCATACAGTCTGTTAAGGGGCCGGGACAGGGCGTCATGTAATTTTTACTCCCAAATTCTGTTCTCTGGCATACATCCATTGCCACACCCCATCAGCATTTAAAGAAGTCGTTGTACAGTTGTTGATTTTCAGCGCTGGAACTCGAAGTGCTGTGAATGTGCTGGGTAAAATCCCACAAAGGGCTCAACGAAAGAAACCGGATCAGGCCCTTGGGTACTGCGGCGAAGAACTTCTCTGTTCTTCCACCGGACAAATTGTGCATTGAGCTTCTAGAGCAGGCGCTTAATGGAAAAGTTCACCTAAAAATGAAGATTCTTTCATCATTTACTCATCTGAGTAATTTTAAAAATGTATTGTATTGTTTCTTTCAAAAAAATCAAAAAGACAAACTGAAAAATCACTTTAGCATACAATGCCTTTCACTGAAGATGTGGTTTAGAATGACTTAGAATTGTTATGAGATATGACAATTCATTTTTCTGGTGAACTATTCCTTTAAATTTATTATAGAAGGGTTGTGTTTTGGTTAACCAATGTCGAGTCGGTCTCACCAAGCTAGCATTTTTCTTATGTCCAGAGAGACTAAGATTCCTCCCTTTTTCAATTTCACTTTTTCTCTCATGTTTCTTCCGTTTTGGTATGATTCATTTTAAGTCTTGCTCATGCACACTTTAAAAAAAAGGTTTTTTGAAGTTGTAAAGAAAACAAAGATTACTGTAGTAAGTTTTACAAGAAAATACTATTTCAGTTTTTATACTTCAAATTGTCATGCTTAATTCAGTGTGTTACTTACCATTTCATATGTAATTAAGTAATTACTTAATGTAATTATGTAAATAATTAAGTATAAAATTTACTAACAATTTTTAAATAAACATTTCTAAACCAAATTTACTTTCAGTGCAGTTCGGACCAGATTTACAACCGCTATATTCATGTATGCAGTATCAACGATAAACCTCCTGGCAGTATGAAAAATCAAGAAGCAGCATAATTATTCCTGAATGTGTTTGTAGAAGAGTAAGCGGGCCAACTCTTTTTATTTATGTTTTTGTGAGCGTGCCTTCCCACAGGTGTCAGGACCATGAGACCTGAGCAAACACGCAGGCCAGTGCAGCCAAATGGAGGTCAGGTTCTAGCGTGTGCATTGGATTTATATCTCTGCGCTCTGGAGAGAAACTCTGGTTCCAAAGACAAGATGGAGGAAGAGGCCGTGCTGTAGAATAACTCTAAACGCCTTTTAAAATGCTTGAAGAGGTCATCGGATGCCCATTTTTCACAAGTTGATATGATTCTTTATGGTCTTATTGAAAAGTCTATAACATACTTTGGTTAAAATTTCTCATTGGTAGTGTAAAACAACATCCTTTTTACCCTGTCAAAAACAGCTCTTTTCAAAGCAATCTGTTTTCTTGCATGCCGCTTTAAATGCAAATGAGCTCTGCTGCCCCTGCCCGTTTCTTCCGAGCCGCTCTCTGAGAGATGTTAAACTTTAGCCGCATTCATCGTGAAACTTGTTGACTAGCACGTTATTAGGAAAGGCGATTTGCAAAGATTCATTAAAAATAATTTACACACTTCTTCTGGAGGTGAAGCTGGATCACGAATGATCGCGCGAACATAGGTAGATCAGGGGTACATTCCCTTCACAAACAAACATAATCCACTGCGTCTTCAGCGGCTCAGATGTCGGTAGTAAATGACGAGTGCTATGTTCATTATTACATCCAACAACAAAACACTTAAATCGCTTAGGAGTCATTCTTGTCTACATCTGCTCCTGCATCGAAACAATGGCGGACTGGTGACAGCTCACTCAGGGCGGGTCGAAGGCCCTGTCCAGTCTGTGCTGAAACGCTGCTGTCAATCAACTATCGTGACATCACACAGACAAGAAGCTGAGAATGGCTTGATTTGAGAAAAGGGTAATGATTTTAGTAGATAAAAAAAAAAAAAAAACACTGGGTGGATTTTTATCATTATTGGGTGGTTGTTTACACACACTGCCAACACACATTCATGTTCAAACAACATGTAAAAGTGCATTTCGCATTCGATGACCCCTTTAACTTTTTAACTGCAGTAACTGTTTCTAAAAATCTCTTTGTAACTTCCTCTTTACTTTGTGTAAAACTAATTACCTAATTAGTGCTGCTGGTAAGTACTCTTCCTCATACATTCCTCATGCCTATATTAAATTAAATTTAGTTTGTGCTACAGACATAGATACCATCATGCTGATTTTGTCTTCGTGATTGGATTTTTAGCCAGTGAATGATATATGGATAACACTTAGAGTTAAATTAAATGGATTAAACTCAGTGATTAAACCATATCAGTGGATTACAAAATTACAGAAACAGGCTAATTTTGACTTGAGCCAGTAAAAAACACCTAGAAATCAACCAGGTGTACGTTTCCCAAAACCATCGTAAGCTAAGTATGGTTGTTAGTTCCAATGATTACTATTGGCAACGACTGAACTTGAGACCATAGTTGCTTTTGGGAAACGGACCCAAGACGGCCCTTGCAACCGCCCACAATGCCATGGTACATACATTGGCAAGTTTTGCATGGGTTCACACCACTCACATTTTCTTCAAAAATTAATGTATTTATTTATTTAGCCTTTTTTGCCTTTTAGCTTATGATTTTATTTGTACAGCATTTAGTCTTTGTCTCTCTTGCTTCTGTCCGTCCAATTGCCTCTAGGTTTTGTTTTGAGAGACCACAGATGAGGTGGTAATATCTTGACGTGTATGGCGAAACTCTTTCTGGATCTGGTTGTGTCTTCAGGGCTCTCTAAAAAGCTCCAGCTGTTTCAGATTTTGTTTCCAAGCACTAGAAAGCTTTTTGTGAGTGGATGATGATGATGATGACAACGATGGTTGTGGTTGTCATGAGAAGAACAACTGCAGAATGTGTGTGTGTGTATATATATATATATGTATACATACATATATATACATACACACACACACACACACACACACACACACACACATATATATATATATATATATATATATATGTATATGTAAATATATGTAAATACATATACATTCACACAAGCAGGCAGGCAGTGTAAGGCACAAGCAAAGAAGTGTCATTAACTTTTGGGCAGAATGCTAATGCACTTGCAAAATGCCAGTAAACACACAAACAACACTTTCTCCTTCTCACTTATAAACACACGCATTCTTACCCCAGCTGCAGTATGTGTACAGACACACACAAACACACACACACACACACACACACACACACACACACACATTCCCTCCCCCTGGATTAAGCTTACTATAATGGGAAAGCCCTCAGTGCATGCAGTGTTACCCTCTCATTACCACTGCACCTGTCCTGAACTGACAGAACTAATGCTGGACAGCTCTTAATGAGAGAAAGCGGCTGACAGATGAGACAAATACTGACAGAGAGAGAGTTCACTGTCAGAAATGAAATGGAAATGATTTCTGAACTTGGAGTTTCATGCAGCAGTCAAAGTGTCAGTTTTTATACATTACTGTAAAAAAGTTTAAGGTCTGTTTAAGTCTCTTCTGCTCACCAGGCTGCATTTATTTAGACAAAATACAGTGAAAACTGTAATAATGTGAAATATTATTACAATTTAAAATGAATTATATATAATATAGGTTTTGTCTACCAACCTATCACATACTCATACACACGCTCCTCTATTTTCTCTTCAACAAAGGGTTTCCTCACAGGCATTGTACCTCATTGTGCATATGTGTGAGTGTGTCATACAGCTAGTGGCCATTCACTCTCACCTTTGCCATTGTAGTGTAATTACATCCAGTCATCACAGAGTGTGCGTGAGTGTGACTGGTGAGGCATTTGTGTTTTGTGTTTTGTGTTCGTGCTGTTGATCTAGGGCTTGCACGGCTACTCGTTTTCTCTAGTCATCCAGAAAAGTAGTGGACTAGTCAGCGAGCCAGTGTTTACCTTATGTAAATGTGCTGCCGTGCAGCTGCAGAGTGTGTCTGTACAGCTGAGATTTGAAAATACTGTCTAAATGGACTACAACTAGCACTGACTAGTTGTAGAAATAATCAACTAGTTGGTACAACCCACTGTAATACAAAATCATATGTCTGATAGAAGCTTTTTTATGCATGTGCTTAAGTCTTAAGACAAGGTCAATTCAAAGGCTACAATTGACTTGAAGTATATAGTCTATTTGCACTGTAAGTTTTAGAGCGAACAGTGGCACCGTGTTCATTTACACACATGCAGCTTATAACACAGGGTTTTCAGAGAAATATTTTTGTGGACATAAGTTTACAGCATTTCTACAATATTATGCCAAAACAAAAGCTTGAATAATGATAGCTAGGGTAATGATAGCTTGAGAGTTTGAACATTTGAAAGGGAAGATATTAAGGCATAAATATTTCTATTGCAACTTTTAGATATTTTAGTTGTTTCTTGAACACGAGACCCTTAAAGGAATGGTTCACCCAAAAATAAAATTTACTCATCCTCAGGCCATCCAAGATTTAGATGAGTTTGTTTCTTCATGGGAACAGATTTGGAGGACGAATGGATCCTCTGCAGTGAATGGGTGCCGTCAAAATGAGAGTCCAAACAGCTGATGAAACATCACAATAATCCACAAGTAATCCACACGACTCTAGTCCATCAATTAACATCTTGTGAAGTGAAAAGCTATGTGTTTATAAGAAACAAATCCATCATTAAGGCATTTTAACCATTGCTTCTGGCCAAAATACCAGTTCATAATCCATAATAACACTTCTTCTAATGAAAAAGACCATCACCTGTTGTTCCCTCACATCAGAATCCACCCACATATTTGTTTAGAACAATTTTGGACTCTCTTTGCTTGTAAACGGTGCTTGATCTGTGCATATTTCTCTCCTGATACAGACAAGATGACTTTTTTCCTGGAGAAAGCTATTACAGATGACTTATATTTTAGCTGGAAGCAACAGTGTTTCTTGTTAAATTGTTGAAATATTAACTTAAAATCTCAAAGGGTATGTCAAGTAAAAAGATTATATATCTAAGTGGTTCAGCTGACAAAAAAGTTTGTGAATCCCTACTTTACCATGTCGCAAGATGAATGTGCATGAGAGAGAAGAGACTGTGTCTTATTTGTTTACGCTTGAACTGTTAGTTGAGGGTTTGTGGGTATTAAGTGCATGTTTGTCAGTTTGATCTTTGCACAGTTACTGTAAACACCCTAAACGCAAATGCAAATTAAATTTGCCTATAACATTCATTAATGAAGAAGTCTTTGGTACGGTGTAATAGTGGCATAACGATACAAGCTGGTGAGCAAAAAAGGTTTATATCATGCATGAAGATTTCCCATAAAAAGATGTGAAACATGAGTTTGTTTGATAGAATAATTAAAAATGAAGTGACAGAAATGTGGGGAATTAGAGTTATCACAGGAAAAAAAGACAAATGACATGACCAGTGTGTGGGGGGCACGAGAGAAGAGGGAGTCAGGGAGAAAGATGAAAAGAGAGATAGAGTGGCAGAAAGACAGGAGGTGGTGGGTGCCTCATTTGCATAAAGGGTAGGGCACGATGCCCAGTTTAGGAGAAGGGCTGGCGCCTCGCCTCGCCGAGTGGCAGAGGTAAAGAAAAGAATGAGAATAAAAGCAAGGGTGGAGGGGTGTGCATTGGGGAGCCCAGAACATCTCTAGTTTAAACCTGGCACTTGGCACTGGAGCTGCTGAAATATCAACCATAATTACATGCAGTTATTTACAGGTTGTGACTGGATGTATATGCTGGAACCTGACTTCCTTATGACTGAGTACCAGGGTGATTCTATGTCAGTCTTATGTTGTGTGTGAACCAGACAATGACAAATTATAAGGCTCTTCCATGTAAATATGAGTTTCTGTCGCTGGCAACTGACCGTGATAGAAGTTTTCGTTAGTCGTTGGGTTTATATGTGTGGCGTTTTGATGCATAGACATGCTTACAGTTGCATCTTATTTACATTGATGCATTTGATTTTGGTTGTGTTTATGTTGTGTAGTAGTATGGAGGGCGGACGGTTTTGCTTGAGGACATTGCTCTTCCCGATGCCTTGGTCTATCAGTGAACAGAGAGAAGGACAATACTTTATTGAATGAACTTGAAAGGTTTTTTATATTAATTATTTATTTATTTTTTGACTTGGTGTATTCAGAGTCAAATGAAGCTTATGTAGCTATACAGCAGAGTCTTGCTAACTTCTGATAGAGCCACTGAATTAAATCACCACATTCATGAAACAGTTTACAGAGCCGAGGGCTGTCACAAAAAGAGGTGCGATTTCTCAAGACAACTATTTTTCTATATCTTTTAAGTAGTAATTGCTTACAAGGTTTATTATTGCATTTTTTTATATATTAAGCTGTCACTTTTACTTTATGAATTCAATATAAACTCAATAGATGATGTCAAAGTGATGACATTGTTGTGTGATTTTAATTGTTAGATGCAGTTGTGAAGGTCAAGGCGTTTGTGATGGGACAGGCAAAAATCAACACTTTATGGGGTGGAAGGATACAGATATTTGTAGAAAACTACATTAATTTCATGCTAGGTTCATATTAATAGTAGTTTTATTAAAGGTGTTATAAGTCCCACAAAAAAAAAAAAAAATATATATATATATAAATAAATAAAATAAAACATGGAATTTTCGCTTCTATTAAAAACACATCAGTGTACTATACCATGTCCCATCTGATAAGTTTTTTCCCCCTGCCCCTAGGCTATATCAAAAGTCTTTGCATTTAATAATAAAAACATTATTTGCCGTCTTTATGAATCTTCTCTCTCTCTCTCTCTCACACACACACACACACACACTGAGAGGGGAGAGTGCAGTGCGCTCACAGTAGGCAGTATTAATATTTGGTGTGGTTGAGCAGTCGGAGCGGTTGTATTTAGTCGCTGCGTAAGCGGCTCAATGCTGTGGTGTCACGCCGTGCTCGTCTCGGCATTTTTTCCAGTTTACACTTCATCAGTCTGCTGACTGATCTCAGCGACCCAGTCCAGTTCTCTGATCTACCGACACATGTTCCCGCGGACGGAAACACCCTCATTCATATGATGAATGCTTCTACTTTCATAACGGTATTTAATAGGCGTCTCTAAATAGAAATCAGAGTGTTATTATTCTTACAGCTAGGCTCATGTAGGCTAATAGACAGACTGACACCTGAACAAACTGTAGTAGGCTAGATTAGAGAATCCAACTCGCATCTAAATGTTTATAGGCCTATGATAATATAAAATTTACTCTGTGGTAGGCCTATTGTATAACTTTCAGGGGGTCGTCTTTTGGCATTTATTTACTCTTTTTTTTTTAAGGAAAAACAATTAATTAATTTATGATATGTAAATCTATAATAAAGTGAAAAATAATGAAAATTTTTTTGGGATTAGAATTCTGACGCAAAAACGTCAAACAGCATACTGTTACTATGGTTACCCTCAGTCGAACGCGAATTCTGTGAGCGTTTGCCGCCAGGTGAAAACACGCGATGTGAGAAACTTCTGTGCTAACTGAAATTACAAAAACCTAAAATAGCTAGCGTACATTTTATTTGTAAAATCTTGAAAAAAAAATGTACTTGTAAGACTGCCAACATTTTATTGAGATATCCTTTGGGTTGGTCTGTAGCGTGACAATCAGAGAAACCTCAAAAGGTGCCTCAGGTGTTTTTTTCTTTCTTTCTTTTTTTCTTTTTCTTAAGCAAAATGCGTCTCAAAAGCTTTTCTGTATGCATTAAGAATATTTACCCATGGAGCTGAAATCACATAAATTACTCCCAGACTTTCACATCTTGGACCGTCTGTTTATAAAACTGAATTAATTCCACATAAAGCACCGCAGCGCTCCAAAACACCTCTTAGAGAACGGTTTTGTTTTAGCCGTCTCTGATTTGTAAGTAAAAAAAATTTATTTATTTATTTATTTTTCAATTTGTTTAATCCTCAGGCTATATGCTTTGGCTAAATATCTTATAAGCTACATGAGCTGCTTACTTACTTTTTGCATAGCCTGACGAAAAAATATTTTCTTAGCTAAAGCACTTTTAGCATGTTATTTATGCGTTATCGTAGATTAATGATTTTTTGTTTTAAAACTTAAAATATGTTTGAACTGGTTGCCCTTATAAATGGTAGATTTGTTGAAGATTTTAAAAGATGCTTATTTAAAAATCAAATAGTTTAATAGTAATAGCCTATATTCTACGAAGATAGGCTATTATATGACGAAGTTTAAAAAAAGACAGTGTAAAACAAAACAAAAAAGACCTTTTCTTTTTTTTTTAACGCCCCCAGTCTGCCTTGAATTCAACACGATTTGGCATTGGACTGAAAGTTAAAGAAATTAGTTACTAAATTAGGTTTATAGATAAAATATGGATAGGATGCACAAGGGGCACATAAATATTGTTTTAAAAATATTTTACCACCGTATTTTGATTTTTCATTTGTTACATGCTACGCTATTTCGGCTGGTTCCTGGAAATAGGTTATATCGTAGGCCTAATTTCTTTGATATATTCGATTTCGTTTTTCTATTTTTGTACTTTGAAACTCAAAAATAAATAAATAAATAAAAATTGTAGGCTATATGTGCAAATTATGGTGTTGATATGTTCTTCAGTGATCTGTGCGAATAGGTTTGACCTTTTAATGTAGGTTGAGGAAGTGCTCTTTTTTTCCTCCTGTTGTGAAGGTATGTTCATACAAGTTTCATTGTATTTTGTGCAAAATATTTCTTGCAAAAATTCCCTAGTTCATGTCAGATTTCTCGGCTCTCGCTCATCAGCCGCGCGAGTGTCTGCTTCGCTCCATCCGCAGCCTTTTTTCTTGTCTCGCGCCAGTGTGACGGAGCTCGAGCTCCCGCCAACGCGATTTAAAAAAAAAACAACAACAAAAAAAACCGTTAGAGGTTTACAGGTCCGTTACATTAGGCGACTAAGAAAATCATATATTGTTTCTAAAAATGAAAGAAAAGAAAGCAACGGAAAAGGATAAAACACATTCATCTTAATAGAACAGAATGAAGGCCAGTGGTATGGTATATTTTTATAAGTCTCTCTTTACAAAGGAACACATTTTTGTCGTTATTGCCATTGAATTTGTTTTCTCTGTCGGTGTTACGTAAAGTAAAAAGGCATTTTTAAGTCACAATTAAGCCTGTTTTCTTATGTTAGTCAGTTACGGTCTTCGCATTGGATATAATAGAGGGCAACCACACAAACTGAAACGTTTCAAAATGAATAACATGACTACTGTTGGTAATGTTAAACATTTGATGAGCCCCCAGAATCAAAAAATCCCAAAACATCCGAGTAGAAATTTGATAAAATTCATAAATGTGGTAAGACTGAACTTTTATGGGATTCGCGTGTACTGTGGTGTAGTATATATAGTAACAGGTCTTTTAAGGATAATAGTGTGTGAGAGTGCGTGCTCGCTGCCTATTTTTCTTTTCACAATCTCAGCCTTTTTCTCTCTTTCTTTGGAAGAAGTTGGCCTTGCTATACAGAAACAAAACACACAAGCAGTACGCAGCAGAGTGAGACAGCCTTTCGAAGAAATCTCGCTTTTTTTTTGTCTATCTCTTTCTCAAACTTTTTTTTATCTTCCTCTAGCGCTCTCCTTTCTTTCTTGCGTAAAACAAAGGTCGCTGTTTAGAGAGGAGAGTGTCATACAAAGATAAGATAGGCTGTGGTATAAAAGAGTTTGAATAAGGGCATTCGGCAGTGAACAGATCCAGCAAGCTTGCGGGGAACATGAGCAAACGCTGTTTTATATGCCGTTTATGGCTTGCATACTAATTTAATCTCATGATAACAGCACAGAGTTCATGCTGTCATAAAGTTTGCTTCGTCCAAAATTATGTCAGATTTGCTGCAATCATTCAACTAATAATTCAAGCAAGAACAATGAACTTGTTACTGACACTTTTTCCCTTCAGGTCATTTAACATAGACACTTTCAAACTCTTTGTTTGCAGACATGGAAATTATTTCATGGAAATGAATGTGTCAGACACAAAATCCATGTAGTCTGTCAAACCAAATCAGATACGAACTGTAACAACATGCAGAATGATTGCAGTTTTGCCTACAAAATGTAGGCAAAACAAAATACCAAGACACCTTGCTTTGCACACAGTCAACTGATATGAATTGTGTAGAACTTTCCTTTAATTTGGATTGGAATTATGCAAAGTGAATTGCAAGCCAATGGAACATTCACAAACAAAATGACACACCAACCTGACGCTCGGCTTTGTTAGGAAACGCTGCATTTACATAGCAGGCGCCGACTGGCAACTGCAGAATAGTCTGCAGTGAGTTGCTTTGAGAATGAGGCTGCTTCACCCGGTGGTCTCAGATAGGCCTGCTGGTCGCCCTAAGGTGTCGCATAGCCCTGAGAGAGTGGCATATGTTGCGTAAACTCATCGTAGGGATTAAACCAGATTAAATCACTTGATAAGAATCTGCTCAAGCTAGTGATTTGCCTGGCTCTGTGTATGGATCATAACGGATCATTGCGAACAGGGATTGACTGAATTCCTTTAATATGTTGTATATAGTTTGGTGCAGGATTTAATCATTGTATGTTTTGTGTGCTACGGCTCAGGGCCAGTGTCAGAGAGTTTCAGGCCGGTTCATGAAACCGTGACCAATGCTGTGTTGTCATTACATCTGGTGTTCGTTGATAATGTACATGTGTCGTTGCAAACTTTAACATTTGGTTTTCAGTGATGTATTGAACATTGGTTTTGCAAATTCTGCTGATTTAAATATTTGAACATGGTAGCTGGCTAACTTATATGAGGACGTTGAAATTGCGAGATTGATTTGCACTAGTCTTGGATGCATTGGTTAGAATGGATTCAAAATGGTTAATAAATCACAGTATGTCAGTGTTTTCCTGTAAAAAGATGTTTATAAACTTGAATCTGTCATGGAGTTCCTTATAACAGTATAATTTCTCGATTTCTAGAATTGTATTGCAAATTAAAGAATAGTTTGAATAAGGTAAAGAATACTTAATATTTTATATATATATATATATATATATATATATATATATAAACTTTTTTTTAGGTTGGGCTATTATTTGGCATTTAAAAATTTTTTGGTGAACAATACTTAATGCTAAATGAAAAATATAAATATATTTCTGTAATAAAATTTAACATTTTTGCTGGTTGGACTTACTGTTGAAAATACTGGCAAGACAATTAATAGTTGTAAGTTAATTGTTGAGTAGTGTTTTGGTTTAGTAAAAAAGCATTGTAAGGAGAATAGGGATTTGAGTTTTTTTTTTTTTTTAAGGAAACAACTATTAAAACACTCTTATAAAAGCATTTTAATGTGAAATTCTTTTTTGTTTTTCTTTAATTTTTTTTTTTATTGTGTCCAAACATTTGTATCTGACGTTTTCACGTTCTCAGATAAAGTTCAGAGAGAATGTTGTTCTGCTGTGGACTACGTCTCTCTCTTTGCTCTTTGTTTGTGTGCCGAATTTAAAGGCAGCTGCTGGTCTGTAGCGTCTGCTGAGAGTTCTGGCCCGTGCGTTCACACGCCGCTCAATGGAGGGAGGGTACGGGGCAAACGGGTACACTGCTGTGCGCTCGCTCGATGGAGGTGATGGCAAGTGCATTGGTGAAAATGGCAAAAGTGCGTGTGTGCATCTGAGCTCGGTTCTTGAAGACAAGAGGGGGAAAATGGAGGTAAACTGGGGTGGGAATGGAATACGGGTGGCGCCACTGATTGGCGCATGTAAAATTAATGTGCTCTGGACTTTGCAGTTGCACAAGATAGGAACTTGTTAATTTGGCAAAGGAAGGAGCCAACCCACTGACCGAACCCTACACTATCTCCCCCCTCAATCTCTCGCTCCGTCTCTTTCACCCTCCCTCCGTCCCTGTCTCCCTCCCATTCAGCCCTTCAAGCGTGCGTATTGGCTGAGCGATCAAGCACCCGGTGCCAAATAGGTGGGCTCAGCTTCGCGCTGGCACACTCTGAGGCAATGGATAGGAAAAGAGCATGGAGAGGAAGAGAGAGATAGAGTTGGAGAGGAAAAAGGGGAAAAAAAGAAGCTTCTATCGGGTTTGCCAGCGGTCGTACGCGCTCTTCCAACATTGATTCGGTTCTCTCATTTTTTTTTTTTTTTGCGCTCTCCGTTCGCTCCTCTCTACCCCCCTCTCTGTCTCTCTCTCTCTTTCTCTCTGTCTATCTCCCATTCTCTGTCTCTCTCTCGCTCTCTGTGTGTCGAATGCAGAGCACGCATATCTGAACAAACACCACTTACTGCTTTGCCAAACATTTTTTTTCTCTTTGTTGCGGTATTTGTGTATTTATTTGTGTACTTTTTTTCTCTAACAGTGAGTACAATACTTTTTGATTATGAGCGATTTCATTGTCCGCTTTCTTGTGCTCATATGTAATATTTAATTTTTGGTTTTGGTGGGTGGCAAAATCCCCATTTGTTTTTTTCAGAACTTTTTTTCCCCTCTCATTTCACCTGTTTTGTGTGTTAAACATTTCTCTCTTGCATTTCTTGGTTTTGTATCTCCAGAGCTGTCACTGTTTGGCTTCTCCAAGATTTTCAGAATTTTTCTTCTCTCCTCTTCGACTGGACATTTGTATAAAATTGTAACTTTTTGAATTTTTTTTCAGTTTTTTTTTTTTTTTTTTTTTTTTAACTTTTGCAACGACATTAAAAACTCTGATATTGTGCACTAAATAATCGGGGCATGTAGTGTCGAGCTGAGTGTGAAGAAGACATTTAACTCGTTTTTCCACTCCTTATCGGCCAGCAGGGTTTATGATGAAAGTGCAGAATGGTAACTACAGACGCTTTATTTAGTTGTTTTGCTGCATGTCTTGTGCGTTTTGTCTGTGGCGTGCTGCTTCTGTGTCTGCCGTGTGGCGATGTAGTTTTGATCAGGACGTGCGGTAGCAGGGCTTGGTTGTGCGGTTTGGCACAAGCGACAGTGAGCAGCTGTTGCGGACTCTTTACATCTGTCCCTCAAAAAACATCATTGTCTGTTTTGAACTGAGAAAAGAATCTTTTGAAACACAAAAATGTCAGTGTAAAAAAAATGCAGAAGAAAAAAGTGGTTACTTAAAATTTCAGTGTGTTTTTGTTTTGTTTTTCATAATGTAGTTTTATTATATGCTCTGGTTAGGATTTTTTGTTCTAAATTCTAAACTATCTTAGCATTGTCTGTTATGTGATGCTTATGACAAATATGTGTGTGTGTGTGTGTGTGTGTGTGTGTTTGTCATCCTGGCAAACGCGCACTCGCACGTTTCCCATACCTTCCTTCACAAAGCGCCGCCGAATCATGCTCCGAGATTCTAACGTCTTCTCCCCTTCCCTCCTCTTCTCTCCCCTGCTTCCCGTCTCTCCCTCCCTCTCTCCATCCCTCCAGGATGAATTCCATCCTTTCATCGAGGCTCTCCTCCCGCACGTGCGGGCGTTCTCCTACACCTGGTTCAACCTGCAGGCCCGCAAGCGCAAGTACTTCAAAAAGCATGAGAAGCGCATGTCCAAGGACGAGGAGCGCGCCGTCAAAGACGAACTCCTGGGCGAGAAGCCCGAGATCAAGCAGAAGTGGGCGTCGCGGCTGCTGGCCAAATTGCGCAAGGACATCCGGCCGGAGTTCCGCGAAGACTTTGTGCTTACCATCACGGGGAAGAAGCCGCCGTGCTGCGTGCTGTCCAACCCTGACCAGAAGGGCAAGATCCGCCGCATCGACTGCCTGCGGCAAGCCGACAAGGTCTGGCGCCTGGACCTGGTGATGGTGATCCTGTTCAAGGGGAGCCCGCTGGAGAGCACCGACGGAGAGAGACTGGTCAAGTCCCCGCAGTGCTCCAACCACACCCTGTGCGTGCAGCCGCACCACATCGGAGTGTCCGTCAAGGAGCTGGACCTGTACCTGGCCTACTTCATCCACATGCCAGGTCAGTGGGTTACGCTCTCTTTCTCTGCCCTACGGCTACTGATACTTGAACGTGATTATTTGAGAAGGGTCAGAACTCAGGGTAAGATGACACCCATATAATTACCATCACATCCAGCACACTTGTTTTGAGCGTCTCTGTTCTGCAGCCAGAACCGAAATTACACCTCAAACAGGGTTCCCACGGTCATGAAGTTTTGATTTTTAAGCATGAAAACATTCAAAGTAATTTTAAAATACATGCAAATATACATATTTAATTTGTAACGTATTTGGCTATGCTCTGTGTAGAAGAAATCCTATCGAACTGCTTGGAAGCATTTGTACAATAATAAGAACTACTTCTTAAAGTTGTGATTTGCAGGCATAAAAAGTCATGCTTTTTAAAAATTCATGCAAATTTATGTAGTTAATTTATAATCTCTTTGGCTATGCTCTGTATGGAAGAACTCCTGTCCAACTGCGTTCAACTCTCAGGATGATTCTGTGCTTTTTGGAAACATTTGTACACTCACAAGGACCGTTTTGAAGTTGTGATTTTTATGCATAAAAAGTTAAAAAATTTAAAAATTTAAAGCAATTTTTTAAAAGCATGCAAATTTATGTATTTAATTTATAATCTATCTGGTCATGCTCTTAATAGAAGAAATCCTATCCAGCTGCATTCAAATCTGAATGATTTTGTGCCTTATGGAGACATTTGTACACTAAAAGGTTGTTAAAATCTATTAGTTCTAGAGATTAATACCTGCCATGTAAACATAAATCCTTCCCAGAAATGTAAAAATACTAATTCAAAAATAGGAAACCCTGCTGAAATGTGAATAACTCTTGATACATTTCTGCCATTGTTCATAGTATTTCATGAGGTATTTTCATAATTTTTGTAATGTGTTATTGTTTATAACAAGATGCTTTCTTTTTGTTCTGTGACGGTGTTTAATATAAATATTATGTTGGTTGTATTCACAAGAAAACACAAGACGGCAGGCCTTTTCATTTCTTCGGTGCCATCTTGTTCTCTCATTGGCAGTGTGTTTTAGAGTCGTATCCTTTTGGAGCGAGTGTGTGTGTATTCGAGGATAAGTTACTAGCACGATCTCATACGTTTACTGCCAAACAGTGTTTCTGACACGGCTAACACTCTCTCTGACGCACACAGGATCTGACTGGCCAAGCACACTCAGGCCAACAGATCCATAATCCTGTGATTACAAATCTGAAATGGCTTTCTTGCCTTCTTTCTTTTTTGCTTTTGTGACTAATTCATTTTCATTTTGTGGTACCGCAAATAAGCCACAATTATGAGGAAAAAATGGGCATATTTTCAGTTAAAAACAATAAAAGAGCCGTTAACAAAATATAAGCAGTTGAATTTGAAAGCAGCTGAACAGTTTCCTGCCTGTCTTTCAGTCTTTCGGTCAGCGCATGCACTGGTTCACTCTGTGCCCAGCAGGGTTGGCCATCGCGCTGCCCGTTCAGAATGTTTGCTGCTGTGCTGCGGTCTTATCTTATCAGGCTAATTCCAGTGTGCACTGCCGCTTTTATCAGGCTCCAAATAGCCTCGCCGGAGACTGGCACCCTGCAGGGCAGCCGTGCACAATCCCGGGGCCCATGGCATCCTGTGCCAGAGCTCAGGGGGCCTTTCTCAACCCCAGACGCACACAGTCCCCATGTGCTGCTCTGGTTGAGGGCATTCAGTATTTTTTTTAGCTGTTATTTTATTCTTGATTTCAGTTGTGCATTCCTAACTAACACCACAATTATCCTAATTTGAAATAGCCTGACAGTTCAAATCAGGTATTTGTTGTGTGTGCCAAAAAATATCTCTGCATTCTTTGTCTTGAATGCTACAGCTCAGCTGTTTAATTTATTGGTTTGCTTTGTGTTTTTGTCCTTGCAATTGTTTATTTGCAGCACAAACTCTTTGTTTATCACTATTAAATGTGGCCTTCGTTGTCACACTCTCAAATCGAATATTCCTCTTTTGTCTCCATAAGAAAGCGAGAGAGAACAAGAGAAAGGACAGCTACGGGAGTCGCTGCAGTAATTGCTCTAGTTGACACTATTGCAACGCCGTTGGTGTGGGAAGATGCATGTGTGTGTGTGACTATGAGTGTGTATGTGTTCGGGGGACTCATTTTCAGCTCTCTTTCTTGGTATTTTAAAACACAGAGACGTAACCGTTCACTTTAAAAAACAAAACAATTTTTTCTTGAAACTGCAGTGGTGGCTAGCTGGAGAGTTTGCCTTTTTCGTATGAAACGCTTTCCATTTTAATTGTCTAGGAAATGGATCGCCAGAGTTTGAACTGAGGCCCGAATCTTTAACCACTACCCTGTGCTTGACAGGGTTTTGGGATTTGACTCGAAAATGTTCCATACTTTGCTAAATTTAAACTTATATTTCTGTCTTTGAATGAAGTGTGAAATGAATTATTTATTTATGCAAGACTCTAAGTAGTAATCCAGGTGTATTGGAGGTAAATGTGTGTTAAAGGTGTTTCCATTAAGAATGGTGATTATGGGGAAAGTCGTCCTAATGGAGGGAAGTGGCTTTTGGGTAAAGAGAATATTAATTTTATATCCAGGACTTTATTGTTAGTGCTGCTAATATATCATTATTATGAGAACATAATTTTAACTTTAAAACTCCACAAAGGAAATTTAATATTTAACCATTGAAGAGGTGTGAAAAATGTGCTTTCTGCCATTTTGTGCTTTTAACTGCAGCTCTTTAGAAATAAAAATGCCTGTTAAATAAAAAAAAAAATCTTAATAAAACATCCATCCAGCTAATACATTTATTTTTTCTGCTAAATAATTTATTCATTATACATGATAATTTTTATTTTTTAAAATAACTTATTACACAGCAAATGATTAGTAATAAATTACCATTTTGTTTTCTGTAAAAAATGCTTGATTTAGTAATTATTACTATTTTCTAATTGTGCTTAAATTATTGTTATGAAAAAATGGCATTTTCTTGGACTTTAAGGCTTGACCCGTTTCTGAAATGAGCGTGCAGTAGTGATTTCTCTCTGTCTGGATGCGGCATTGTGGGAGTGTTTTGTTTGGAAATGAAATGTTTGGAATAGCTGTTAAACAGATTACTTCAGCAGTCGTCATTCACTTCGAGCCAGTGTACATAACGCGTCTCTCTTTCTTTCATCACTCTTTCCGCTTCCAAGTGTCTCCTCTCTCCTCCTTTGTCACTCTTCCTGTCTTCCTGGCTCTTTCTGAAAGTCTGATAGACTGTTGAAATGGAAGGAAAATTCACCTCCTTGGGTCATAGGTCAGATTTTTATTTTTTTATTTTATTTTATTTTTTTTTTTGTGGAGAATCTCCTCGCATCATTTTCCGTAATCCTACATTTGTCCTGTATTTAGCACCGTGCTCGGCTCTGACTCACCTGGGCTTTGGATTTATTGCTTAAATATGCCACCGCAGCGCTATTAAGCTTCTGGCATTTCTTGACTATTTTTGTGATCTTTATGCCTTTATATTTGATTCATTCCAAGAAGGATGTGAAGTATAACTGTAGATCTGCGTGTAACTCTGGGTTTTACTTCTCAGCTCCCTACTCACCACAGACATTTATGGGCTTTTTAAGAGCACAAAGGAAGGATTGTAAAAGTGAAACATGTTAACACAAACAAACCAGTATCAGCTCTACTGCTTTTAACTCCACATGAGGGACAGACAGAGAAGGAAAAGTTAAAAAGAGAAAGAGTTTTCTGAGTTTTCTCTTCTCAGTAGCTGCTCTTTCTTTAGTGTTTTATTTTTTATTTTTTGTATTAGTGTCAGACATGAAATCTGTGTATCTACATTGTGCTAAACAATATATTGAACATTTACAATTTATCTGAGATAATTTTGCATATGATATTATTTATCAACTTTCTAAAATATCAGTCCTTTCGTATAATGGAAATATAAGAGATCTATAATTGAGATTGTTTTTAATAGAGTTTTAGTAAGTTCCGTTAATTTCTGTGAATCAGATTCAAATTTTCAAAATCAGAATCGAATATTTATTTATTTATTTATTTATTTATTTATTTATTTATTTATTTATGCAGTTATTTCATGCATTTCTCATGCATTAAAATGTTTGGTAACACTTTATTTTAAGGTGTCCTTGTTACACGTTACATGTACAATAATAACAATAATTATGCATAATTACATGCAAGTAACCCTAGGCCAAACCCTAACTCTAACCCTAAATTTAGTACTTAAATGTATAATTAGACTGTAACAGGAACACCTTAAAATAAAGTGTAAATAAATGTTTTAATACAAATATATGAAGGTTAATGCTGTTTAACACATTGAATCATTATATTGCACATAATGTATATAAATATTTTTTTAATGTTAGTAATTATTTAATGTTATTCTACGATTTATTTTCTTATTTTAAACACACATTTTTAAAACGTTTAGAATATTATTATTTTTCAGAGTAAATCACACACACACACACACACACACACACACATATATATATATATATAAAATACACACATACTGTATATATATATATATATATATATATATATATATATATATATATATATAATAAGTGTATATATGACACACACACACACACACACACACACACTAAAAATATTCTAAAAAATATATTTTATTCTAAAAAATTAAAAAAAAAATTAATATTTATAAAATATTTAATATTTATAAAAAATATTTTATATTCTAAAAAAAATCATATTCTAAATGTTTTGAAAATGTTTAATTAAAATAAGAAAGTTAATTGTAAAATTACATTTCCTTTTATTATCAGAAGGCTGAAGGATTTAAAACCAAAAAGCAAAAAAGTGTTTTGGTGTGCCTCGAGAGTGAGAGAGAGATGGTAATGTGGCCCACTCACAACGACTCTGGTTACGAGTCAGAGAACACAATGCCGAGCTCAGTAACAGCACAGGCCTACTCAATACACACACACACACACATGCAAATACAACACAACAGCCGCGGAAAGTTGAGCCATAACTCCAATCTATAGGAGTAGAAGTTCTGCATTAGTGCAGTTAGATTGAATTCTCATGGAGCTCATTAGATGAAACCTCTTTAGAAAGAGGAGAAAGGGATGATCAAGATCGCCGAGGGGTGAGAGAGAGGGAGATGGAGAAAAGGCGAGGGAACGGGGGCAGCCTCGTCTGCCATTTTTTGGCACCATGTACGGTGAGCTCTATGTAGAAGGTGCCAGAAGCTCATCGCTGCCAACCTCTCTCCCTCTGATCCTTTCTTCCTCTCCCTCTCCCTCCCTTTTCACCCATTCTCTGCTGCTCTCTCGGGGGGCTCAACCCCAGCGTCGCCCCCGTCGTCTTGATATGTCCTCCTATTTTCAGCTCAACAGTTACGTCAATTATTTTTTTATACAATTAGATTTTTGTTTTGCATATTTGCGTGGACGTGTGTGCGGGGAGGTGGCGCTTGTTTGCTTGCTTTTTTTTTTTCCTTGATCGACTTTGTAGGACATCGAAGACAGTTTCTTTTTAATCAGCACAGGCATTTTTCATCCGTCTCATTAACAGGATTCTGGATTCTGATTCCACTTAGCAATTCTGGTTCCTGAACGATTCTTTTAATGCTTCTTTTAATAAATAAAGTTTATAAAATCAAGTTTAATTTAATAAAGTTATTTAATAATTTATCAAAGTAAATTGTGTTTAAACACATTGTATAATTATATTGCTGCATTTTATATAGGCTAATTATTAATATTGTTTATGTACTAAAAGTATAAGACAGAAAGTGACTTTCTTGTTCAGTGAGTCAGTTAATTAATTTTGACCGATTCACTTAATGAATGACTCATTCTATTGAATCAAATGCATAACTATAAATAGTCTTTTTGAAGTGTTTATTAAAGGTGCAATTTGTAATTTTGTTGTTGCAAAATTAGTGCAGCATCATGCAGAAGCTTCCAGATGATTCCGTTTTTTTCCCTGATTCTATTGAATCATATTTAATTGATTCCAAAAAGCTATTTCTGTTCCCATTGTAGAAGTGCACTATAATCACAGTTTTGATTAATTAATTTCATCAGTAAAAGTGTCTGAAAACCAAACGGTTACCAATATAAAAAATTTAATTTGGTCATGTGATATCAAAATGTCAGCCCTAATGAGACGACTCGCTTATGTAGAATAAAACCTGCCCCTTAAAATATAAAATCCTGTGTAAATGAACATTCAGTACTGTTTGTAGTACTGTAAAATGTTTTATTGTGGAAAATATTACAGAGTGCACCTTTTGAATAAAACTGGCTTCTAAGCATTAATAAGTTGCAAATCAAATCTCGCTGTTCATGCTGAATGTTCGTTAATTTATTTTGCTGGGACGCTGTATGTTTTCGTTTAAAAACCAAACCAAACGAAAGCTGGTCGCACACCGGACGAGAAGCGCAGCACAGCGCCGCTGTCAGTTAAGGTCAGTTTCTGTCGCTCTCCCATGGGCTTCACGACTCCAAACTTTTCCTCTTCCAGCAGATGCACGAAGGGCACAAAGCTCAGCGGCTCGTCTTCCTCGGTGAAAGGCCGAGCCGTCATAAATAAATTCTTTCTGGTGTTACTTACCACATGCGAAAGAGAGAAGGTGTTGTGTTTTTTTGGAGCTCCTAGTAAGGGAAAACGGTTGACAAGCACAACAGAAACACAGCGAATCAATTCTGGCATGCGTTTGTGTGTAAGGGAATAGGCCTGGAAAGCAGTTTGGACACAGATCTAGGCCGCCCGTCTCGGTGAGCGGGAAAGAACGCAGTGAACAAGGGATGAAACCGGAGAGAAAACGGCAAGGAACAGGGGGATGGGATAACAAGGGAAAGAAAGGCTGTGTGTGTGTGTGTGTGTTTCATAATAAGAGTGTGAAAAATAGGCCTGTAAATGAGAGCGCGTAAAGCTTCATGGCTCTCAGCTCCAGAAAGCCCCATTCATCAGACGGGAGCATCTTCCCGCTTTTAAAACAATGAAAGGCAAACCCCCCCCCTCGCTCTGTCGGAGCAGAGGAGAATCTGTCGTTTGTTTACAGAGATAACAGGATAAATGAGAGAAAGAGAGAGTGCGAGAAATAAAGTGTGTGTGTTTTTGTGTGCCGAGACAGAGGGCCCCTGTATGCCACCGGATGAAGTGATGGTGGGATAGCGCATGATTAGTATGTTAATAGGCAAATATAAAGTGTTTGTGTGTCTGTGTGTGTTTGCATTAGATCACTCCGGGCCTTATACATATGCATCGACATACAGAAGTGTTTTTGTTTGTGCATATGGGTGTGTTGAGCTCTGTGTGTGCTTTAATTATGAGTTCACGTAGAAGAATTGGTGTGTATTTGCATACGTACATGTTTTGGCATACATTTGGGAGAGTGTGTGTGTGTTTGGGCCTTTGGCACCTGTTGGCCTCTGTGGTGTTCAGATTTCTGTTTTTCTCTTTTTGCATACTCTTTCACAGATTGGAGAGCCTCTGCCCATCTTTACTTCTGAGAGACTCTGCCTCTCTAAGACATCCCTTTTATAGCTAATCATGTTTTTACTTTTACAAATCTATTTTTTTTTTAAGTTAACAACTTTTCTGGAAATATTTGTTTTTTTACCATGAAGTCTGTAACAGAGTTTTCTAACAAAAAGCTCTGTGGCAAAATGACAGCGGTCCCACACAAACACATGCTCCGCCTCCACAGTCCGTTGGCAGCGACAGGATTGGCTCTGATTTAGGCTGGTGTCATGGCAACCAAATAACCCAACATACCTTGTCTGGGCTCCATTCAGGGTTCTATAAGGGCAACGACAGTTCACATGGAGTCTGTGGCCGAGCGTTGGGATAGACATCATTTCTCTCAGATGGGTTTTTAAGGGTAATATCTTAAGCAGCACATCAGTAACAAAGAGAGGGAGAGAGAAATATACATTTACAAATATAGAGAGGATTTTCAGCGTCACGCATATTTATGTCGCATGGCTAGTTGCCCGGAGCTGCCTCCTACACGTGAGAAAGAAAGAGAGCGCGTTCATAATAAACGACTGTACAGTACTCTATTTTGAACCGCACCATTCGTCTCGCATGAATATTCAGCTGCATGCATATGATTTGCAATCTTTCTGTCACATTAAAAACCCTGCAGCCATGAAGCAAATATCCATCTGTAGGCCACATTTAGTCTTGGAGCCAAACTAATACCACCTTACGCTATTCGCACAAGCCCTCTGGATTTCATCAGAGCTCAGAAACGTTTATTTATTTCACTTCTGCAATCTTTCTCCTTTTGCAGCAGGCACTGGGACATTTACACTCATGCACACACACATTGTGCAAACAAAGATAGTGGTTTTGCATGGCACAGTTCAAAGATTTTATTTGGTTTTCTGTAACTGCAAACAAATTTGAATATCTGCTCCATCCGCTGAAAGCCAAATATTCACACTGACCAGAAAGCCCTCAAAAGATTTGTTCAGATTACAGTTGCGTCGTCTGTGAATATTTCTTATTTTGTGCATAATTGTATGTACTGTATGTGAGGAGAATGCAGTAATATTTATTCAGAGATATTTAGCATAAACACTCCTATGTGTCTGTATACATACTGTATAGACCGTTGGGTGGTCCCCAAAAATGTAGGTTATTTCAGGGTTTGCTATCCTTGTGGAGACATTTAGTGAAGGAAAACTTAACACACACCTCCACACACAAGGCCTGTATGAGTGTGTAAGTGTGCAGGAGATCTGGTCAGGAAATTTTAGCATTACAGTATAAGCGTTATGATGCTGAGCAATGTTTAAGAATGTGCCCCCCTCCCCACATCTGACAGGGAGCATATGCTAGTCTTATTTCCAGAATACACACAAATAGTCTGGCTGGCTCCTTATGCTAGCATGTTGCAGGCTTCTGTGTTTAGAAAGAGCAGAAGATAAATATTATACATTTTATTATATATAAGCCCTTCATATATTTCTCTCTCTGGCCTGTAGCTCACAAGATGTCTATCATATGACTGGACAATCTAGCAAAAACCATTGTATCTTTACTGTTCAAACGTTTGGGTAAAATCAGTAATGTGGAATGTTACATTTTTCTTTTTTTTCTATTCTGTTTTCTATTTGCATATATTTTAAATGTAATTTATTCCTGTGATTGTAAAGCTGGATTTTCAGCATCATTACTCCCAGTCTTCAGTGTCACATGATCCTTCAGAAACCTTTTTTTTCAGCATTTGGTGAATAGAAATCTCAAAAGGACAGCATTTTTTTTTGAAAGATAAATATTTTTACATAAATATTTTTATAGAAACATATCTTTACTGTCACTTTTGATCAATTTAATCGGTCCTTGCTGAAGAAAAGCATTCATTTCTATTTAAAAAGTCACCCCAAAGTTTTAAACGGTTGTGTATTCTCAGCCTTCAGTGTTTGTGTGTGTATAAAATATGCAGTTTTGTATTTTATTTATTTGCAAAAGGGTTAGAGTTTGGATTAGAGTTAGTCTGTACAAATTATAATTAGCTTGGCTGAAAAACAAAAGGAGTCTTTTAGACAGCTAAGTAAACGTGTGTGTTTGTGTAGTCCCATATTTCACCTTTGGTCTTGGAGTGGATCCCTTGATTAAAGGAAGTAAAAGTGTTTAAACACATACAGACAAACTCAAGAGTGATATCTGGATCATGTGCTCACATGCTGTCTGTGTGTGTGTGTGTGTGCATGTGTCTGTGTTTTTGACCTCTTAAGTGTATTTGTGTCTGTGTGCTGATTAGGATTAACTGCCTTTTTATCTTCAGAACTCTTAATCTCTCTCTGTCACATTCTCTCTAGAGTTTTTTCTCTCTTTGACACGCATTCAGGCGTTTGACGTATTCACACAGGTGCGTATGCAGGGTTTGATGTGTGCAAAGAGTGCCTGAAGGTGTTCTGTGTAAGCCAACTTGGGTCATTTAAGGTTGACACAGTTTATGAGGAGGGTGTGACTATTTAGCAAGCTAATAGTGAACTTTTGAGCATTTATCTAATGCAAAACAAATACAATATGCAAAATCCTTTTAACGGATATCTTGATATACTGTATTGATAACTTCAGTTTTTAAAATATATAACAAGTCCATTCTATAAGTACGAACTTTTGAGTGCTCAGTTATAGTAAGAGTTTTATTCTGAGTTGTAGAATGATGAAAGATCTAGCACATTATTCTGAGTAGAGTTTGGGAACGTTGTTGTTGTGAGATCTAGCATGTTAGCTTGATAGTTCTAGAATATTGCTATCATGAGTGTTCTACAACATTACTTACTCTAAGAATGGGTTCTAGAATATTGAGTGCTATAAAGTAGCACTTATAACTCTGAATGTTTTAGCAAATTACTCTCAGGGGCTCTGGAAATTTACTCTGAGAGTGCTAGTATTGAGGGTTCTAGAACATTATTATGAGAGCTATAGTGTGTTACTTTGAGGATTCTAGAACACTGAGTGCTGTACAGTTGCTCTTAGGGTTTAAAACGTTATTCTGAGAGTTCTAGAACAGTACTCTGAGAATCCTAGCACATTACATAATTAGAGAGTTACGCATGAATCCAAGGGTTCTAGAATACTTGAGAACATAATTCTGAGAGTTCTAGAGGTCAAGTTGATTGTAGAATTCTCAGATGGGGTGAGTGTAAGCGTTCAGTGTGTGTGTAACTGCAGCTGTCACCAGAAAATACTTGTGTGTCCGCGGGTGTGTGTGTGTGTGTGTGTGTGTGAGAACAGATGTTCGTGCCTGTAGGACTCAAGCACATGGGAACCTCAATATTCTTTAGTAACTATCAGAGCTCAACAGGAGGTGATGGATTTTAATCCATTGTTTGATCACACATAGATCTGAGCGAGGAATTCTGAGAGCAGAACACACACACACCACCCCTCTGAATATTTACAAGTCACGGCTTGACATGGAAGGAAGTCAGACTGAGAAATAGAGAACTGGAAGGTTAAAGGCTACGGTTAAAGATCTGATGAGAGAAATCAGAGACCGAATTAAGAGAGTTGGAGAATGTGACGAGCACTGGTGTCAAAGGAAAGCACTGTGTGTGTTTGTGTGTGTGTGTGTGTGTGTGTGTGTGTGTGTGTGTGTGGTGGGTTTTCTAAGGTCACAGTGCAGAATATCACACTGGAATGTGGAATGCTGAAACACTGCCAACACAAGCACATCAACTACACACACTGTACTCTCTCTCCACTCCCCCACTCTTGACTTAGTCATTTGTGTTATGAAAAGTGCTTTAGTACGTGCGTTATGTCCAGTCTGAGAGCTCTGTATACGTTATACATTAGACACAGTGTATCATACACACATACTGGATCAGGCCGTGTGTCAGCCACATGCTCGCACTGCAAGAGCCCAGGACTGCTCTTCATTTACAATATTTCTCTCTGCTGTTTGTTTACTTTGCAGGTAAATCAGATGGCACACACACACAGACACACACACACTTGTTTGATGTTCTCCAAGGGCTCCGGAGACTCGCTGTATTTTTTTTTTTTCTCTTTCCCATTGGCACAAGCCAAAATTTTGTGGTATAAAAAACAGCAGAGAGCGCCTTTAAAAAAATGAGAGATGAAGGAAATGGTAAAAAAGTGGCGTCTCCTGCCAAGAAAATGTTCCATGCGCCCTTAATGTTATAGCCAAGGAGGAATACAAGTCAGAAGGCACATTTGCAATCGATTTAGTATTCACAGAGTGAGCTGTGAAGCACAACGTCTCTGGACAGGTAGGAAAGGTATGAAGGATTAAAGAGAGACTGAAACTTTGGTGTTTTAAAACGTTTACTTATACTAAATGATTTTACCATGCTTAACCTTTTTTGTAAGTGTGAGAGTATCATCTATTACACTACTACGAGCACTGTATATGTGCACACAACGTAATACACCAGTATCCCAGTTGAAAATGTAAGAAAAGGCTTTAAAAAATAGTATTCTTCCGGTTTAGTTTTATGTTTAAATGTACACTGCTAGTAAGATTTGGACACATATACTCATTTTGTTATATATTCATTATTTTATGCCATTTTCTTACATTTTAAAATCATAAAATATTCAAAGCTATAAAATAACAAAGTAAGGTAATTATATAGATTCCATTCAAGTTCAAGAAATTAATACTTTTATTCAGCAAGGATGCATTAAATTAATCAAAAGTGACTTTTCATTTATAATGTTACAAAAGATTTCTATTTTAAATAAGTGCTGTTATTTTGAACTTTATATTTATCAAAGAATCCTGAAAAAATGTATCATAGTTTCCAAAAAAAAAATGTTAATATTAAAATATTATAAATACATGCATATATTTGAAGACTGGAGTAATAGCTGCAGAAAATGCAGCTTTGCATCACAGGAATAAATTGTTTTAAAATATATTAAAATAGAAAACAGTTAATATTAATTGTAAAAATATTTTGCAATTATATGTTTGTGCTGTATTTTTTATTAAATAAACTGAGCTTTGGTGAGTAAAAGAAAGCATTACAAAAGCATTACAAAATTTTACCAAACCCAAACTTTTGAATGGTAATTTGTATGTGTGTTTTGTCATGTAATCAAAATTTATGTTTGCTTACAAATCTAATTTTATGCATTTAAGCTTTTTGAAAATCATGAGAAACATAAATTGAGTCAAATGCGTCATAACTTTTGACCGATGGTGCACATGTGTACTGTAGGTATATGTCTGTATCTGAGTGTGCGGTGGTGACGTGTTTTCTCCGTAGGTTCAGCATGATGAAGATTTTCCATACGGAACGTCAGACAGCTCCACATCTGAGAAAACTATTCTTTCTGTGTGCTTTTTCTCTCTTTTGATCGTTTTCTTCATGTTTTCTTACCTGTGTGTGCGCATATGTGTGTGTCTTTGTGGGTGTACTCGTTGTAGGCGGCTCTTAACCAGCAGGGGACCGCTGGCACCACAGGAGCTCCTTGTTTGGACTATGATTGATTCTTGCAGTTCATATATATGTTTATGTATGTATGTGTGTGTATATGTGTGTGAGAGAGAGAGTATGGTAGTGCTGCAGAAGATAGTGATTGTGCTTTGGCCATCCCAGATGAGAGTAATTTATACCTGCTCACATGCTCAGAGGCTTTGCAGGGTCTAATGAAATCATCGGAGGGGGAGACATCTGAGAGGAAATATAGCAAAGTAAAACCTACAGCCGGTTTGTTTCTATATAACACACCGCTTTCATTTTTTTCTGTTTGGACTAAGAGCTCGGAAAAAATGACTGGAAGGTTGGAAAAAAAGAGAGTTATAATGTACAGCGAAAGAAAGAAATTATGCTGCAACTCCATGAAGGACACAAATAAATAGTTCCTCTCTTGTGAAGCACATGCGAGACTATATACTGAAACAAAAATGAGTGTAGAAAAAACTTTTCACTCAGAAATTGATAGTAAATTTCACAAATAAATACAAAGAATCAGGAAGTAATGCACTGAATTAAACATGAAATTTTAAAGTAGAAAGACTGAAACATATTCCAAAAATCTTTGTTTTATTTACAACCTCGAAGTGTTTATTAATATTTACATTGTTTTTTAGTTTTACATTTTTAGTTTTCATGTTAATTTTAGTTTAAATTTTAATAATTTTGTTGTTTTTGTCATTTTTATTATTACTATTTTTTTTAATATGTCTACATAGTTTTTGTTAATTTTATTTTAGTTTTAGTTGTTTCAGTAAATCAATAAAAAATAAAAAAATAAAAAAATAAAAATTAAACTTTTCCATAAAGCTGGGTTTCTCAAAGTGGGGTTTTGTGACTTGATGAAAAATTAATAATTAATAAATATATTTAAAAAAAATTAAATACTAAAAAAAATTATATTTACCTGCATATTATGTAACCATTAATCAACATCAGAGAAATGTAAACATCTGATTGTATTGTCATATTATTGTAATATTAACTGAAAATCACAAGGGGTGCTTTAAATTAATATTTTAGGTTAAAGGGGTTTGGCTGACAAAAAAGTTTGGGAATCCCTGCCGTAAAGCATAAAGCATGATACCCAAGTAAGCAGCTCAGTAGGTTCTTTAAAAAAGCCATGCTGTAAATAAACAACAAACAGGACAAGAACAACATGCCCAAGCATGAGTGTTGATGGTCTGTCGGCATTAATCAGAACAAGTGTGTGTGTCTCAATGTCTCTGATGACTGGCAGTGTCATCCTTCCCAACACAAGATGTCTTTCTCTGGACTGTACTGTCCACCAATCACACATTTGAGTCGTTTGTTTTCATTGCAGCACATTTCTCACTGTACCTGTCCTCGTCTGCAGTCTCTCACAGGAGTGACATCATACGCACAGAAGCAGGAGGGTCTGCATTACTTTCACTGTTTGTCTTGCAGTTTAACTCTTTCATGCTTGTTTTAGCTTTGGTAAAGACTAGGGCTGTTAAATTGGAGTCAGAATGGTTTTTTAAAGGATGCATTAAATTGATCAAAGTGACAGTAAAGACATTTGTGACGTTACATAAAATTTCTGTTTCAAATAAATGCTGTTCTTTTGAACTTTCTGTTTGTCTAAGAATCCTAAAAAGAAATCAAATCACGATTTCCACACAAATGTGAAGCAGAACAACTGTTTTCAACCTTGATAATAATAATAAATGTTTCTTGAGCAGCAAATCAGCATATTAGAATGGTATAAGATTGGAGTAATGATGCTGAAAATTCAGCTTTGCGTTACAGAAATAAATTACATTTAAAAATATATGTGAACCAGGACCACAAAACCAGTCATAAGTGTCAATTTTTTCAAAATTGAGATTTATGTATCATCTGAAAGCTGAATAAATAAGCTTTCCATTGATGTATGGTTTGTTAGGATAGGACAATATTTGGCTGAGATACAACTATTTGAAAATCTGGAATCTGAGGGTGCAAAAAAATCAAAATATTGAGAAAATCACCTCTAAAGGTGTCCAAATGAAGTTCTTAACAATGCATATTACTAATCAAAAATTAAGTTTTGATATATTGATGGTAGGAAATTTACAAAATATCTTCATGGAACATGATCTTTACTTAATTTCCTAATGATTTTTGGCATAAAAGAAAAATAACTAATTTTGACCCATACAATGTATTTTTGGTTTTTGCTACAAATATACCTGTGCTACTTATGACTGGTTTTGTGCTCCATTGTCACATATTCAAATAGAAAACAGATATTTTAAATTGTCATAATATTTCACAGTATTTTGGTTTTTACTGTATTGTATTGTACAGCCTTGGTGAGCATAAGAGACTTCTATCAAAAACATAAATAAACAAAAATAAATCTTACCGACCCCAACTTTTGAATGGTTGTGTATCCGGATTTTATCAAATAAATTAGCGGCTAAGAGGGTGTTTCTCTATCATATACTTAAAAACAGAACCTGTCAAAGTAAATTAATGATTTTTCTTTCACATTTAAAACACTTAAGAGTGTTGGAAGTAACTAATTAATTGCCTGTTAACATGTTAACTGTCACAACAAAACTATTTTGAGTTGGTATGCACGTTTGATGCCTCTGATAGGGTATTCTGCTAACAGTTTACATAAACCACATGATAATTACCTCTAATGTTTTGAGGGGAAAGACTTCTTGCCCTCTGGAGGATGATATAATTATACAGAGCTGTGTGCAATTAAATATTATGGATCGGTTGATTTTGTAAACAAACCCTCAAAAGTGTTGCTCTCTTCAGACTTTACTGGAGGAGTTAGTTTTAAATTATTTTACAATAATTCACTCATCCTCAGACATTGTGATTGAAATCTGTCTCTGGGAATCTCAGGGGTGATACTGACTGAACAAACCATCTAAACCGAGCTTCAGAGGGCAGTTCGGAGACACTGTTAGATGTCAACATCCTCTTGACAATTAATATAAACAAGATGCAAATATGTCTGACGTCACACAGCTGTCCACTCACCCTCACAGCTGCTCGATTTATAGACTCATTCCAGATACCTGCTCTTCTTTCCCATGTGTTCTTTTAACATACTTCAGGCCACAACTGTTTACGATCATATTCATTAGGACGCATTATGATATTTCTCCCATTGAGCCACCACAATGCAGTCCCAGTATCCGTCTTAACCGGAAGTCAATTCATTTTGGTTTCCTCACTTGAAGCGTAATGCTCACAGTGGTTGTGTATTTTTTGGGATCTGTGTGTTATGTAATACAGTGCTGTGTTAAAGTGAAAGTAATCCCCCGCTCTTGTTTGAAGAGTGTTTCCCTGGAGGCTACTGAGGCATGTCGTGGGGTCAGAGGTTAATATAACAGCACGTGTGCGGGTCATGCCGATGTGTGTTAACAATAACAAGCTGAAGGTCAAATGTTAAAATAGCTGTTAGGCATGGCAGCTGTGTGTGTGTGTGCGTGATAGGATAATTACTACATGTCAGATTTTTTTACAAGCTTTTAGTAGATTTATACGTTTTCTGAAGAAAGGCTGTGCATGTCAGTGTGAAACTCACCACAAGTGTTACTGTATTGTAGTCTAGGGTTTTCTGGATTGCTGCTAGGTGTATAGGGTCCATTTACAAGTCTCTACGATAATTTGGTACTTAGAAATGGCTTGGGTCCCTCCTTCATTTTGAGTCTTTTGATGTAAAAAATTGCAGGTATGAAATTCTCAAACTTTTTGATCCCACAATGTGACCAAAGGACCCCCTTTCTAAAATATATAGGCAGCGATTGTATTTTATTTAATATTAAAAATATTAAAGATATTTTGTATGTGAAATGTTATTGGAAAAATTACTTTCTCTAATGTTGACGATATTGTTTCTTCCTACCCAGCATTACTGTTAAAGTTATAAAAGAGAAATGAAACATTTTGTCAATGGAATTAAATGGGATTTCTTATCCGTTTTTGGATGTAATAACACAAATTATTTAGTTTATTAATTAATTTATTTATTGTAATCATTTAATTCATTTGTTTTATTTTGAAATTATATTTTTTGGGAGTTTTGTGCTAAATATATTTATTTATTTTAATATATTATTTTTAATTTTTATTTACAATTTATTTCTTTAGTTTTTACACCAAATAGAATAAATATAATATATATATATTTTTTTTTCACCAAGTTCTTTAGAAAGCAGAATGAATGTAGTGATGTGAATTTATTTTTATTTTTATTCTTATTTATTTATAATTGTCTTTGCTGACCCCGTGGCACTGACTCGCACCCTGCTTGGGTTCCCTGAAGCCCTGTTTGAAAACCCCCAGGATTAGGAAACAATTTGAGGTATAATTCATATTTTTAGCACAAACTGTGAAGGATGTACCAAAGTTTGATACACAGGGTTATTATTAATATTACAAAATATATTTTTCTCTCACACAGCCTTTTTAAAGTTGTGTTCTGTCTTTGTTCATTCATCATTGTGAGGAATATTGATTTGTTTCATTTCTTCAGGGACTCGTGTGTATTTTGGCTTGATGTAGAATATCCGTATCTCTATTTAGTCTCTGCGTTCTCTCTCTTTTTATGTGTGTTTGTAATATGTTGCGGCTCAGATTGAAAACAGATTTCTCAAGGGCCTCCGCTAGACAAGATTCCCCCCACACACACACAAACACACACACACTCCCATAATTGCACAGTGTGTCTCAGCTTAGTGCCAGTGGTTTGGCACTAGATTTAAGCTGCGTGTGTTTTAAAAGTGCCAACATGCCCAGTGTTATTTTTTCTGTATATCCTCTCAATCCCCCCAAATGATAGACTCCACCACAATCATGCAAACTGTGTGTGTGTTGTTATTCAGTCTTACCTAAGTGTGTTAGTATGTTATTTAGGTTGAGCTCTGATTGATTGAGATTTGAGTTGTTATGTAGCTAAATCCTCCATTAAGGGACTAAACACCCTGTAACCTTCTGACCTCACGCGGACGTACACAATCTCATACTCATTTCAGAACCAGGACCCTGCAGACCCAGATCAGCAGATCAAACATCTCAAATAACCTCAAAAATCACTGCTATGGCTGCAGAAGTGCTGATTTGTTGAGCTCTGGTCATGTAATGTGTCATCAGTAAAGATGCTTAGTGAGCCGTGAGAGATCAGTGAGATCAGTCAGTTGTCTGTGTGTGTGTGTGTGTGTGTGTCTGTTTATAAATGTGTCAGACAAGAATTGATTGTGGCTAGTGAAAAACAAGATGATTTAGGGGTTATACAGGTGTAAAGACACGGATATGAACACAAATTAAAAAAGCTTGATTGCACATGTTCTGAAATGTCAAACTGCATTCCTAAAGTTGCCACAATAGTTGCAACTATAATGGAAGTGTAAATTCATTAGAGCCATCTTTTATGGCTAGTTTGCTCTATGAAGTTATGAACATTTCGAAGATAACTCACTTGAGTACTGAGATTTGTTACTGCCACAATCATGCAAGAACACATTAGGCACTTGCAGTGTTTACGTACTTGCGTGCAAATGTTCTATGTAAATTTTTTGTATTATTTTAGTACTATTTTACTTTAACTTCTATGTTTCAGAAGTGTATTATTAGTTAAAGTTTTTATTTCATGGTCACATTTCAATTTTATTTTATTTTAATCTTTTTCTTATTATTTATATATATAAAAAGTAAAATACAAAAGCAAGAAGAAACAATTTCTTTAGACTTTGGAGTAGTCAGACTTTTATTTTGTTCCATTTTTTGTACCAAAACGTTCATATTTTCAGTGCATGTCTGAATTAACCTGCGTAACATGCTATATTCCCATCTGCAGCTGGGATCTGACCTGATGTCATGTAATGATGATGATGATTGAAGAAAACAGATTTATTGTGTATTATTTTATTAATTTTTAGTTGTTAGTCTAATTTAGCTTTTGTTTAATTTACTTCTGAATATGTTTTTAAACTCATAGTTTTAGTATGTACTAATATGCCTAATGTGTATGAGTGAGTGATAAAGGGTGTGTTGCAGTGTGAGAAACAAGCGTGTGTTGTGGGGGGGCCATGAGACGTCTGTCTACTGCTTTGTAAGAGTGTGTTCGTCAAAGATGAAACATGAAAGGAAATGAAGGAGTGTGAGATTTGGACATGTTGAAAGACTTCTGTGGTCTTGCTATTGGCAGACAAATGTTTTCATTTGTCTACTCGCACTGCAATAATATAACCATAACTAGAAAGAGAGAGAGAGTTGTCTGAAGAAGACATTAGATATGTGAGTGTCAGAGAACTGACTATTCTCATCCTCCTGTATTCATTTATATTCATATGTGTGGGAACCTAAACTGCTGTAACTGAAAGTAGTTAGCTACACGACAAATTACTAATAAAGAGTAGATAACTACTTTGAAGCTATATGTTGGAGGGGTGACATGTTTTGTTTTGTTTTTTTTTCAGTTTACTTTGCTGTAAAGTTGCGCATGCAACATAATGTGCCAAAAACAGTTATAGCACTGTTACTTGTTTGGATAAGTAACTTGTACTATTCTGAGAAAAAAATTCAGAATTGTAAGAAAAAAGTTTGAATTTTGAAATGTAAACTCGGAATCCCTTGGTGGAAAGAAACTTCCATATTAGTATTTCAGTTAGTAGTGTCATTACTTAGCTATTTATTTACTCCTCAATACCACATTGTTCTCAAAGAAAGACAGGCTCTAATGTTTTGATTTGCCTCTCTGCTCTCAGTGAATGTTTCATTGAAGAGAAAGTATCATTAAGGCATGTCAACCGCAGAATTATGAGGCAGAACCCACATTAAAGTTCTTCTCTAGCAGCGGTAAGAAAGCGTGACCGGTCTATTAAGGCAAGACACTCAAACACGGCTACAGGATCAGGGCACTGACACATAGACTGTGTAATATTTCTCTGTGTGTGTGTGATGGGGCATCAAAGAGTCTGGAGGAAGTGCATTATGGGGAGCTGTCAGCACAGACACATTCTCTTGCTCTCATTCTTACACACACACACACACACACACACACACACACACACACAAACACGTCACATTCAGGTCAGTGAGGATACGGTTCCTGCTTCCTCTTGTCTCGAACAATGGAAGCTCTATTACTGCCCAGAAATATTTGGAGAGAGAGAGAGAGTGAGTTTATTCAAAAACTTGTGTGCTTACAGTATACACAGAGAACAAATAAATAAAAATTTCAACAACAATTCCTTCCTTGTTTCTTACTAAATATATTTCCTCAGGCAACATGAACTACCATTCAACAGTTGGGAAGATTTTTTTTAATGTTTTTAAAAGAAGTCTCTTCTGCTCACCAAGGCTTCATTTATTTGATCAGAATAAAACAGTGATATTGCAAAAGATTATTACAATTTAAAATAGATGTTTTCCATTTGATTATATTTTAAAATGAAGTTTAATTTACTCCTGTGAAGCAAAGCTGAATTTTTAGCAACATTACTCCAGTCTTTAGTGTCCTTCAGAAATCATTTTATCTTTAATATCAATATGCTTAGTATTTTTTCTTTCAGAGTTCTTTGATGAATAAGTCCAAAAAATTTGTTTAGTTGAAATACAAGTCTATTTCTGTATAACGTTATGAATGTCTTCACTGTCAACTACTTTTGATCAGTTTAATTTGTCCTTGCTGAAAAGTATATATTTCTTTCAAAAAATAATCTTACTGACCCCAAACTTGTGAACTTTTAAATAAAAGCAGTGCCAATTAAAAAATGAAAATGCAAGCACTATATTTAAAATAAGTGCCTCTTGATATACAAGTTAAGTGTTGCATAAATGGCCTAATATTTTCTTGTGGCCATTGTACGTACCATATTTCAGCAAAGGCGATTTGCACCCTAAAGCGATTTTCCTAAAGAGATTAGCAGGCTTGCCGTGTTCTATTGTAGATAGTTTATCTGCAAACAAAACAATTGCACTATTCATCCTAGAATCTGATTTGATGCTCCTATGTGCAATAACACTCCTGGACGCAACATACACATTTAGTCCTTGCTTTCTCTGACTGCTGATTTCTGTGTCTACATGTGGGTGAGTTCGTAGTATTTAAAGCATATTTGTGTAATTTTCTCCATATATTTATCCCTTCCAGAGCTATAAGGCTCTTACATGCCGGCGGACTGGCATTTGGGGATGAGTTCAGTAATCACACGCACCTCCCCTCAAAGTGTGTTTTGTAGCAGTGTGTTTGAGACTGCAGGGTATTACGATATTTTATAGCTAAACCTACAGCAGATCAGCGGCTACAAGCCATAAAGTATTAGATTGAGTGACTGACTGTCTGCAGGGATAAAGCCCAAAACACTCACATAGATTCAGCCTGACCCCATATGCAGTGTGCCTGAGCAAAATGAAAGGGAGAATGGTGTAAAAGAAGTGGAAATCTGTGAGTTTTTGTCTGTCCCAGCCATCCCAGGGTCCCCAGGGACTGAGGTAAAGAGAAAGATGTGTAGGAGAAATTGAGTGCAATTCAGTACTAAATGTGTTAATGGGTCCCAGCTGCTCTGATCGGAGAACCAGAGAACTCAAGAGTTTCGAGATTCCAGAACTTGGGGTCACTTTTGTTCTAGAACTTTATGTCCTCTTATTCAGCAGAGATGTTGAATGGAGTAATTAACTTGTAGAATGTAATTACCTCAACTCAAAGCTAATGAGAAAATGATGAATCCTTGCTGGCCAGCTAAACACTTGCCAGAGCACATTTTCTAACCTAAATCTAAAGTGACTTCACACTCACAGACTCCTCAAAATTTCAGCTTTTCCAAAATGAGGGAATCAATCATTTTAACAGGTCATTCAGAGTCTAATAGTGGCCATATTTACAGGAGTCGTTCAGCCTAAACTCATCCTCATGTGGTTTCAGACCTGAATACAGTATATACAAAAGGAGAAATTTTAAATGTCATTTTGAATGAAACTGAATGATGCTGAAAATTCAGCTTTGCATCACAGGAATAAATTACATTTTAAAATATATTCAAATAGAAAATGGTTATTTTAAATTGTAAAAATATTTAACAATATTACTGTATTTTTGATCAAATAACTGCAGCCTTGTTGAGCAGGAGAGACTTCTTTCAAAAACATTTGAAAATCTTACAGACTCCAAACTTTTGAATGGTGGCGTCGCAATAAATGGACACCCAACAATATGACAATAATAAGACGAGCCAATAAACAAGCTGGACACTTGACCATCACAACCTCTCCCGAGCCTCAGACAAGACCCTGTGTTGCTCTCTGTCTCTCCATCTGATTTCACTTATCTGGCAGTTTCGGTCTGAAAGGATACTGATGGCCTAATAATCCCACTTTCCTGCAATTATCTCTTTTTTTTCCCTCTCATTCCTTCTTCAATCCCTCCCCATCTCTCTCTCTGTCGACACCCCTGATGCAAAGGGGGAAGTGAGTGGGACATTTTTCTGCAACAGCGAGTGTGACAGAATTCCTGCGCTCTCTGTGAGAAACTGCAGATGTTGGTGTGGCCGACGAAAATACTAGTCCATGAAAAGAACAGCGGATGGAAAAGGAGAGGAAGAAAATGAGGGAAAACCCAGCGTCTCGGCCACAGGGTATGTGCGCTCGCTGCCAGTGAGGTGAACGCCACCCAACTAAAACAGAAAACTAAATCACTAAGCAAATGTTTAGATGTCTGAGCTGCATCTGGTGTTGCGAGCCGAAAGGTTGGATTGCTGCTACTAGTAGCTGAAAATAAATCAAATTGCATAGATCAGATCAAATTAAGAAATACAGCTGAACTCTGGCAGCATTAAAGGAATAGTTCATCCAAAACAATGAAAGTTTCGTCATTATCTGCACCTCCATGTTACAAATCTGTAAGCTATTAAAAGGAGATATTTTTTTTATGTAGTTTATAGTGACCTCATCTGTCAAAAAGTATTCGTTCATACATTGAAAAGCTTGAGGTCAGTACTGTTTTTTATTGTTTTTCGAAGTCTCTTCTGCTCACCAAGGCTGCATTTATTTGACTAAAAATACAGTAAAAAGAGTAATATTGTGAAATATTATTACAATTTAAAATAGCTGTTTTCTATTTGAATATATTGTAAAGTGTATTTTATTCCTGTGATACAAAGCTGGATTTTCAGCATCATTTCTCCAGTCTTCAGTGTCACGTGATCCTTCAGAAATCAGTTTAATATGCTGATTTAATGCTCAAGAAACATTTTTTAGTATTATCAATGTTGAAAATGGTTGTACTGCTTAATATATATATATTTTTTTTGGAAACTGATGCATTTTTTTTCAGTATTATTTGATGAATAGAAAGTTCAAAAGAACAGCATTTAATTTAAAACATCCTTGCTGAATTAAGCCCCTTTTGCACCGCTTTAGTTCCAGAACTAAAAGTACAGTACTAAAGTACTGGGACAATTTTGCACGAACTATTTCCCAGTGCCATTTAAAGGGTTGCATTCGCACCGACAGTGGGTACTAGGATACAGGACTACAGTAGACGCAAATAAGTTAATGTTGCATTTTGTTCCTTCGAATTCCAACTGGATTTCCTCCATTCAAAAGTGCCTGCACTTCAGCGTCCGTCCATCTATCGCTGTTCTCCAATCTTGCGAAATATAAGTTGATACAGTGTTTACACAGTATGTGTTTACACAGCGTTTTGAAATCATGGCGGGTGAGGGCGTTTTCATACGCATTTAGCCAATCAGCGTACACTTACGTCATGATAGTTCCTATGAAACTGTTTTAGACCCTACTCTGAAGTAGGAGCTAATTTAATTCCTCCAAACGGAGTTCCGGAAACTAAAACAGTTGCTAGTTTCCGCGGTGCGAACATGCCAAAAAGTGGGTAATTCCACAATTAGTTCGGGCACTATGAAAAGGTTCCTGCCGAAAGGGCCTATAGAGTATAAATTTCTTTACAAAACAATTCCATACAGTTAAAGTAACAATAGCTTTGAACCAAATTTTTGTTTATTGCATTGTATGTAAACGAAAACACTGAGACCTTTTTTTTTTTCAAACCATCTTTTCTAGTGTTGCACAGACTTTTGGTTTGGAATGACAATTCTTTTGAAACACTATGAAAAACATACAAATCTAAGTACAAAACCTACTAAAAGTAAACTATACGTTGCCTGCGCTTTGTTTCTGGTGATCATTTTTTAGAAGTCGTCATGCTCTGGAAGGCGATGTGTAATGATATATAGCGCTGGCAGTGCATGACATCTGGGCTTGTAGGTGTTTCTGAGAGGCGGTCTGTCCCGCTCAACCCCGAGGGCTGCTGAGGGCGGGAATAGAGCCGGTTCATTTGAGGTTATTGTGATTCGCTTCATGCCAGATGATAGACAGCACCTGCCTCCCAGCTGTGCTCTACTGGCCCAAGAGTTACAGAGTTGATGCATCTGTGGCCTGTTTCTGGACAGAGCAGATGTCTCCTCCTCTATTCCTCACGTTAAACATGAACCTCACTTCCTGCTCGCTTCTGGGGGAGAGAGCGAGAGGAAAACGCACAAATTATAAATAGAAAAAAAAAATTCTGTTTATAATTATTTAAGAGATGTGTGTCTCTTGTCTCTTGTGGTGTGATGCAAATGGCTGAAAATAAAGTGTTGGTCTTGACTCAGTCACAAATTCTGCTGCAAATCCCACCAGGTAAAACCCCTGGCATCAGTGTTCATTGTGCGATCACTTTGTCAGCTATCATGGGTTCATGCATCCAACAAACACATACTGGTAACTTTCGGGATTCACTCCCGCTTTTAAATATGGTTATCACACTAAAACTTTGCAGTGTGTACGTGGCTTTTGTTTCTAACTGCAGACTCCCTCTGTTTCAGCCTTTCTCTCTCTCTTTCTCCCTCTTCCAACGTTTCCCCTTTTTTCCACATAAAGCTGTTTTTCATAAACTAGCCTGGAATAGCAGTCCCTGAGGTCGAGGCCTGAAACACTAGCTCTCTCTGAGCTTTCTCTGTGTGTGTGTGTGGAGGCTGAAACACTAGACTTTTCTGAGCTGCTGCCAAACAGATGCAGTCACTTGCAGTTCCACTAGAGAAACCTTCATGGCTCTTTCTCTCTCATTCTCTTTATTTCTCCGCATCTTGAACCCCCATTCTCACATCAGCCTTGTAGTGCCTCTGTTTGTGACAGATTTACAAACAAAAAGAGTTTGCTGTTTTATGATCACTCTGCGGCTGGTAAATATCAGTCGCTCATGCAGAAGGATTTTTGGACGTTATCTGTGGTGTTTGCAATCTTTGCATCTTTCATCAAACTGCAATAATTTGCTCCTATTCAGAAAAGACCTAATGTTTAACCCCTTCCATCCCACCACTTTTCATAATCCAATCTGTTCTTAGGGATTTCTTTTTTTGTTGTTAAATATAGTGGATCCATAATATTATAGTTTTTGTAAAGATCAGATTCAGAATGATGATCAAATCATAGATGAGTCGATCGTTCCATCAACACATCCAAAGCTTGTACAGTCCTATACCACTTCCAGGGTTGACATTTCATTCGGTAACATTAGGCAGTTTTGATTTATATGCTGTTTAATGCTTGATGATTGCATTATTTTACATATGCATCAGCTTACATACGTGATCGCTTGTTTCTTCTTCTTCTTCGCGGTTTTTTAACCAGAAGTTCAGTACTCTTTCAGAAGATGGGTAACAGCGCCTCCTACCGTACACCAGTGAAAACACGGAAAGCTGGAAAATACTGTCAATAGCGGGGAAAGAGTTAAGGAAAATTGTCTGCGATATTGGCCTGCAGGTTATTAATCCTGAAATTTTTTAATTTTTATTTTTGTCTTGCATTATGATTGGGGTTGCCAGATGTCAGGAGTTTAAAGGGGTGGTTGATTACGATTTCACTTTTTTAACGTTAGTGTGTAATGTTGCTGTTTGAGCATAAACAATATCTGCAGCGCTGAAAGTTCAATGCAAACGGAGATATCGTCTTTTAAAATTCTGGCAGTTTAATGCCTACAAAAACGACTGGTAAGGGACTACAATGAGTTACTTCCCGGGTCCGATATGTCACGAACCCAGATAAACCCCACCCTCAGGAACACGCAGCAAAGGGGGCGAGGCCATACTGTGATGCTTTAGAGAAGAGGAAGAGAAAACTAGGGGTGCACGTAAAATCTATTCATATATGAATCGCAATTCTGTCTTCTAACGATTCGAATGTATTCACAAGTTTCAAAATCAATGTTCTAAAACAGTGGTTCTTAATACTGTTCCTCGCGTCGCCCTGCTCTGCACACGCTCTGCTCTGCATTTCTCTCTCTCTCTCTCTCTTTCTCTCTCTCTCTCTCTCTCTCTCTCATTCAAATCGTCAGATCAGCTCCAACAAACTGTTCCAATTATACACTAATTTTCACACAGTAATGAGAAGCGTTATACATGGACGCGCATGCGGTTGCTGTGCTGTATTAAAGCTTTAATCAGAATAAAACCATATATTGAAAGCTAACAGAAGCAGTAGCATTTACATACAACAGCGTGTCTAAAAGTATGAGACAACAACAAACAAACATACCATTAAGAGCCGTGCTTGCACAGGTTCTGCACGATCCTCTTCACTAATATTCTCTGTGTCTCAATCGGGCTCAAATTGATAAGCAATATAGACGACGCCACTGTTTACAATACAACCGGAGCACATGCCGCTGAGCTGAGGGGCAGGAAGTTTAGATGCACACTCGGCGGTTTAGCTAATCACAACACACTGAGCCAGCTAACCAATCTCAGCCCATCGCGTATTTATGAGGGAGGGGCTTCATAAAAACAGGAAATAATCGAGGCATTTGTCAGAGAAGGGACAGAGCGGTGTGGAATAAAGGTAAATTATGTGAAAAATAATGCATTTTTTAAAAAACATGTTAGACTAGCATGAACACGTTAGACTGCACCCCATAAACACAATCAAGCCTAGAAAAAAAAGTCAACCACCTCTTTAAATCTTAAATGCATGCATTTTCTTCTCAGTGTTTTAATGAATCTTTCCAACGCTATCTCACGACCAATTTGTACGTATTTTACGAGGTGGCTAATTCGTACGACCTCACTCGTACGATTTTGTACGAATTGTCTAAACCCCAGTGACGGGTATATTTAGGGGAGGGGTTAGGTGTAGGCAAGGCTCTAGACTGCGACCAAAATGGTCGCATTTGTGACAGTTTTTTGAGAATGTGCCAGTTAAAATTTGACGTGGTCGCATTTGTGCGAGTGCATGGTCTGCACTTCTCCATACAGCGAGCGTTGAAGAGCCGCGGCACATACAGTATAGCAGGAGTCAGATTTCACTCATTACATGAAGAGAGTGACAGAGGTGCTTTCAGTACGAGTGCTTCAGGTGTAGAGCGTGGTTTATACTCGCCGTGTCAGCATGAGCGCGAAGGTGCTCGCAGCAAAAATGATGCAAATATTGAGGAAACTATGGCTGACGGAGGATTTGGTTTTCACACTAAAGTAAAATAAAAGCCCACTTCTTAAACCAGAGAAGGTGAACATGTTGGTATTCTTGTGGGGAAAAAAACATGCAAGTCCTGTCACTGACAGCCAGTTTAGTTTTACTTTTCTTTTTGTTTTCGTTTTAAAAAGCTTTTTATCTTATTCAGTTTTTTTTTTTTAATAAACGTTATGTAAGCTAGTTTGTCATTATAGCCTAATGTTTAATTATTGTTGCGCTTTATAATTAAGAATAACAATGAATCCATGTTTTGTTTTAGTCTTAAAAAGTGAAAGGTGTATAGATATAAGCAAAACAGACAATTATCTTTTCTTGTAAAACGTGACACCAAGGTCGTGAATTCGAAAGTGAAAGTGAATGCACACAAAGCTTGGCTTATAACACAGTAAAAGAGGAATTCCTGTTCACAAAATTTAAATCACAAATAATACATTCATTAGAACACTCGTTACCATATAACTATAAACTATGATAAAAGTTCATCAGCATGCATTGATTAATCCCATGTTGTAGCAAAAAAAAAAAAAAAAAAAAATTGCCACCAAATTATGTGCTCCTGCGACCAACTGACAAAGTTAGTCGCAAAAGAGCGACCAGTGGGAACAGTGAGTCTAGAGCCCGTACGGGTGCTTGAATTCCTTGAAAATGCTTGAATTTTAATGTAGTGATTTCAAGGTTTGAAAAGTGCTTGGATTTTGGTTAAAGTGTTTGAAAGTGCTTGAAAATACAGTTGCATTGGTTTCATAATAATTCGCTTTCTTGATGAATAGTTCATTTTCAAATAAAATAAGCCTAACAGCTCCGCTTGAGTCTGCGCGTGTTGCTTTAGCGTAATCTGCCGGTCTTTATTGACGCGTGCCCTCTGATGGAACAGAGCAGGAGATAAGAAAAACGTGTCATTAGGTTTCCGCTTCAGTCAGCGTTGGCTTGAAAACGACGAATACAAATTATGGTTAAAACAAGGACTAAATACTTGAGTAGCCTCCTGTAAAGTCAGTTTTTTTTTCATGGAAGAGTCTGCGCTTTCGAACCATATAAAAGGTAAAAAAAAAATGCCCCTGTTCCGTTAAGATAAATCTTTTAAGACTGTCACGATTAAAGTGAAATGTGAAAATGAATGAAAAGTGTTTATTGTGGCATACGTTTAGATCTGGTCACAATGCATCAAAGATTTCTTTGTGCGTGTTTTTCCCCAGTGTTATAACAAATCACACAAGTTTGTGTTGAGTGTGTGTATGCAATGGCCATTCAGAGGCGTTTAGATTAGTCATCACAGGAAAAATCCTCCTGCCCTCAGAAAAGTTTTGATGGCATTTTCATTTCATCTCACTTATGTATAATGTCTGATAACATAGGAAGGGCAGTTCTGCTTTATGTACAGTCATTACCGGGAAACTGTTTTATTTGTGCCATTCCAAAAGCGCTACCTGCTGGCAATTTGATGTTTTTGCTCAGAACAAATAAAAGGTGCCTTCAAAAATTCAAATGATTAACAAAGCAAGATGTGTGTGTTTTAAATTAAAGATAATATTCAATTAAGATAATAATTTGTAGTTTTGACTAATCCCTTTCCTTAAAAATAGTTTAAAGGCTGAAATGTGAGATTTATCACTATATAAAACTCTTTGTATTTGTGAAAAACCTGTTTTTGAACTGCAAATCAAGTTTTTTACAGTCATTTTATGGTACCAGTCATTAATATGTTACCATAGACATTGCCCTACCCCGCTCATACAGTATTCATTTTATTTGTGCAGGTCTTAAAAGCCTTAAATTTTATTTTAAAAATCCTGCAGATACCCTGTAAATTCTTTTTTTTTTTTAAATTTAGAAATTTATATTCTGTATGTTGGCTATTTATATTAGTCAATGCAATTCAGACAGGTGGTTTATAATAGCACAATAACATCTGATTTAAAGTAAAGAACGTGAAGTATTTATGTAAACTAGTCAAAGTTAACGCAAATTCATTTTAACGACACTAATTTTATTAACACGCGATTAACGCAGCGCGCATTTTCTGTTTGACCCGTGGCCTATCCTGTAGTTGGAGAAATGGAGATGCACAGTGTTGCCAACTTAGCGACTTTGCAGACCCCTTTAGCGACTTTTTTCCCTTCCAAAAAGTGCCTAGCGACAAATCTTTAGGGTTTGCCCAAACATTATTTAGTTTCTGAGACTCACCGGTACTACCGCGCGAGCACGAGGTCTTGCTTTCCCAGCGCGCGCACACACCTCTCTCTCTCTCTCTCTGCGTCTGCATTGTTCAGTGAGTAGCGCTTTCAGTTAAACACAGATGTTGCTTCTCTAATTTTACATAATCCAAGTATAGCCGAAATCACAGCACAGCTATTGTCTTTATCTTATGTTATTTCATCAGACGATGGCTCGATTATCAGGATTTTTGTGCAGATTAACATCTAAGGGAGAGCTGGTTATGTAGTCATAATGGGTCGCGTTTCAGTCGCCATTTCATATTTATTCCGTTGTCTGACAGCAGAAACAGTAAAATATATCAATGAAAACAGTTTTATTGAGAATTTAGCTGCATCAAAATACAGTATGTGTGCACAGAGAGGCAAACAAATATAATAATAAAAAATAAATGTACATTTTGCATGTTCAAAAGAAGTGAGCTGCCCTGTCTTGCAAAAATGTAAACAGGTTTGTGTAAGTAAATTGCTCAGTGCAAAGAAAGAAGTAATTGGAACCTGGTATTTCTTTATTTTTTCATGTGTCTAATAGACATGAACAAGTTCTTTAAAAAATATCTATGACCTTTCTAGTGTCTAGTCTTCATGCTCTATGTTGACTATGGTTTCAATAATAATAAACATACATTTGCATAAAGCATCCATATTTGTCCATGCCCATGTTGATTAGAGTATTAAAAACTTGAAAAGTATTAATTTAAGGTAAATTTAGAACAAATAAAAATGTGCGATTAAGTTGCGATTAATCACGAGTTAACGCATGACAATCATGCGATTAATCGTGATTAAATATTTTAATCGATTGAAAGCCCTAATGTAAACATGTATCTTACCACAGTTGTAAAGTACTGGAAAAGCTTGAAAATCCAAAAAGTGCTTGAATTTTACTTTGGAAAAGGTGTAAGAACCCTCCTGGTAGGTAATTCGTACAAATTCAAATGAATTGTGGAACTCGTAAAATACGTACGATTTGGCAAAAAATTTGAATTTGAATTTGTACAAATGAGGTTGCACGAATTAGCCACCTCGTAAAATGTGTACGAATTGCCATGAGATCGGGCTGATCTTTCCAACCTGGCAACTGTGCAGTAATTCTGATGAAGTGTAAAAATAAATTTCTTAAATGCGAACAATCGTTTTTAATAATTGCGATTATAGTTTTGGAGGGAAATAATTGTCATTAATAGTTTAACCATTGTCGCGCAGCCCTATTGCATGGCTGTGCCTGTGCAATCACCCAAATACACTCTGGCATTGTGGTACCATGTTTTGCACAGGTGAACACTACTCGCATTTTCTTCAGGACAAAATTTAATTTAGCATGTTTGCTTTCGGCTTCTGTCATTTGGAAGGGCTCCTATGGCTCCATAGGCCTTAGCTGAAGCCTGGGATCGTCCTACTCCACGTTCCTCAGACCGGCTGCCTCGTGTCAGGCAGCATCTGAGAAGAGAAGGTCCCGGATCAGATGAACAGCGAGAATCTAGACAGGACAAGCTCCTTATCTCATTTAATAAGATAAAAGCCAAACCGCGCACACACACACACACACACACACACACTGAGCTCGGGTCAGCACAGAACAGCTGGTCTTTAGACTCTGACCTGTGTCTGCACTTCCTTGTTGAGATGTTTGTTGTATTTGTGTACATTTATACTCAGATGTTTGCTTGTTTTTAGGACTACGGAGGATTCTGGGAAAAGCTTATTGGATCCTCTAATCATGTTCTGAGGTTATTTATTGCGGTAGCACTAAAGGATCATAGCGCTAAGCGCATAAACACACACATGCATGCATTTCGCCCCAATTTCTAGTGGATAAACTCATGCGAGGCCTGTGTATGCATGTGTAAATGTTTCTTCCCTTGTCCAGCTGTCACGATTGACAGTTCGCTAACCCTCCGTGACCTCAGATGACCTTCCGACCCACTGCACCACACACACTCATGACATCATTGAGCATCTGTGTGCTCCAACTACACAATGCACAAAGAACAGCAAGGCAAGCAGCTCAGGGGGCGGGGTTTGGATCGGAACCCCCATATGTCATTGGCCCATGCACTCAGTTTCCAGCTCTGTGATTGGCTGGAAAAGGAACCCCCACCTTCCACATGCAAGCATGTTAGGTTTCTGGCTCTGTGACTGGAGGTCAAAGTGTATGCATGTTCATGTATCAGCGTGTCTTCTGTCTGTTATTCTGTTTGTTCTCTTCCTCTATTAGTTGTCTGTTCACTCTGTTTTCTTTGTCTAGATGTATGTTGTGTACTCCTCTCTTCTCTTCACTTTCCTTGGCAACAGATTCCGTCTGCCTTCCCCCTCCTAATTCTCTCTCCCGGCTTTTTTGGCAGAACCTTCTGTTCCCAGACCTCCTTCGGGCTCTTTCTCTTTGTATCACTTTCTTTCTCTTTCTGTGGCACAAAGTGGTGTTTTTATATCACACGATTAGTTCGGTGGATCTCTGTGGCACTGTCCAAAAAGATCTTCACATTTTTTTGAAGATCAAGAGTGCTGGCCTGTGCAAAATTCACCGCTATGATGATAGGGTGTTGTTAGCATTGAAAAGTTTGGGGTCAGTAAGATTATTTTTTTTTTTTTAATTAATAGTTTTATTCATCAAGGATGCATTAAATTGATCAAAAGTGACAGTAAAGACATTTAGAAGATTTCTATTTCAGATAAATGCTGTTCTTTACTTTCCATTCATTGATGAACCCTGAAACAAATCATAGTTTATGTCAAAAATATTAAGCAGCACAACAGTTTTCAACATTTATAATAAAAAGAAATGTTTCTTGAGCAGCAAATCAGCATATTAGAATGATTTCTCAATGATCACTGAAGAATGGAGTAATGATGCTGAAAATTCAGCATTACATCACAGGAATAAATTACATTTTACAATATATTCAAATTGAAAAGGGTTATTTTAAATTCTAATAATATTTTACAGTATTTACTGTATTTTTGATCAAATAAATGCAGCATTGGTGAGCAGAAGAGACTTCTTTCAAAAAGAAAAATACAAAAAAAAATCTTACAGATTCCAGAATATTGGAATGCTAAGGGTATTTTAGTATTTTGACAATATGACTCAGGTCTGTCCTGCAGTTTTGAAGTGTAATACTTTCGGTTAGGCATTTGTTCAAATCACTAACTTTGAGTTTGCAATACTAATAGCAACTATTGACTCAGAAAGCAGCACTAAAACCAAGCACAATTTTTATGTACAAACTTGGAAGTTTATGATGCAAACTGTTATCATGCACTACAAATAGTTGATAAATATGCTCTGAATGTTGTAATACAGGTTAAAATGCCAATGTGTGTGTGAGTATGTTTTATACCTGGTATCCTGTGTAGCCCTTCACACAGTGAACTATTGTGAAGCCTGTTTAACAGTCACATCCTGTCTGGGTCATGGGGTGTTCTGAGGACACACACTCACACACATACACACAAATGGATACACATCTTGCTCTATCTGGCCAGATTTAGCATTAGATAGTAAGTCTGAGGAGCGTTATCGGCGTATTTTTCTGTTTGCATTGCATAAGAGTGTTTATGACTATCATTTATTGGACTTGCGCTCGTACTGTGGGGAAAGACAATCACAGCGATCAAGCCACAAGTGTCAACAAACTGTTTATTTTTATTGACACTGAAAGATGATGTTTGTTGATGTGAAATTGCACACCTGTGACTGCCCTGAAATGGCCCAAATCGCATCACCTGCTGTCTCCAAAGCTCTAGGGCTTTTCGCTCTGCTGTTTATATGTGTGACTTCCTCACTGCCCTGAGGAGCCCCCTACTGGGCAGAATGAGAATAGACTTAAAAAAACCTGTGAAGGGTAAACCTGCAAAATCATGCCCAGGTTGTAATGGAGTGCAAAAACAAAAGAATACAATGCAAAATTGCATTTAGCATAAGGAAAATTATGGCTTCTTTTTTTTTGCATTATTGCAGGTTTTTACATAATTTCATGGAAATTAAGAATTCTCCTCCACTCAGTGGCTCAGTATTGTGTATATATACTGCAAATAAATCTCATTTTCACGAGTCTAATGTCACAATAATCTATTATTAGTATTAATATAAAATGAAGAAAATATGATTTTGTTTTTTGTACGGTACAAAAGTTTTTGGGTCTGTAAGATTTTTATTTGTTATATTAAATAATATCTTGTCTCCAGTTTATTTGTTCAAAAATGCTAATAACAATAATATTGCAAAATATTATTACAATTTAAAATAACTGTTTTCTATTTGAATATGTTTTAAGATGTAATTTATCCCTGTGATGTAAAGCTGAATTTTCAGCATCATCACTCCAGTCTTCAGTGTCACATGATCCTTCAGAAATCATTCTAATACAGGGTGTCCGCGGGTCCTTAAAAAGTCTTAAAATGTCTTAAAAAAACGTTTTCCTTATAAAAGGCCTTAAAAAGTCTTAAAATGCCTTAAATTCAGATTCGATGGGTCTTAAATATTTTTGGTCACATTACTGCTACAATATCTTCAGTCTGACAGACCTAATGACTGTTTACAATCATTGGACAGACCGAAGATCCCAAGTAACATTAGTCAAGTAGTTATTAAGTTACTTACATTTTAGACACAATATTTACTGTTTTGTTCTGTTTCACCAACGAAAATAGTTCCAAACAAGGATCACAGCAGAAGTATAGCACATTCTCCAAGCAACACTCGGTGGTGTTTAGTTACTGAATGATTCAGCGTTTTGAACGAATCAGTTGAATGAATAACTCAATGACTCACTCATTAAGTGACTTACCACCACCTACTGGTAGCTTAATATGTTGAAAAGTATGCATTTTCCCCCCAACATTTCTTATTTGTTTATTCATAAATGTATTTTAAACATTAATCTCATAACATTATTTATTGCAGTTGTAATTTTGCAGTGTAAATTATTTAATCTGACTGCTAACATTGTAATAATTTGACATGAAAGGTGATGCACACATTTAAAAAGTTTAAAAAATAGGCCTTTATAAAGGTAAAAAAAAAATGCAGATTTAAGTATGTAAAAGCTGATAGAACTGATGAAAATACTGCTTCAGAATAATTGTTTACACCACCAAAAATCTCAGTGATGTGGTAGTTTTGTGGGGATATTTTGTGTGGAATATTGTCTGCTGATATGAAAAGTTCACTGTATATCGTAGTAATAAAAATCATTTATGACAGTGATTATTTATTTTATTTTTTTTTCACATTAAACACATTAATATTATATATATGTATGTAATATAATGGGTGTTTCCATTACAGGTTTAGGTTTTAAATTTCATATAAGGTGGTATTAAAAAGGTCTTAAAAAGTCTTAAATTTCACTTGTTCATATCTGTAGAAACCCTGTAATATGCTGATTTACTGCTCAAGAAACAGAAACAATTTTGTGGAAAACTAATTTTTATTTATTTATTTTTGTAAAATTATATATCTCTTTACTGTCACTTTTTATCAATTTAATGTACCCTTGCTGTGTAGAAGTATTAGTAGTAGTAGTAGAAGTAAAAAAAAAAAAAAAAGAAAAAAAAATTACTGATCAAAACAGTTGGAGAGTATATAATTGACTTTATGCAAACATTTCTCTTTCCTTGATTTTTTTTCTTGGTCTTTAATAAAGAATGCAATAGAGTAAAACAGAACAAAATAGTGCAAAATATGCTGGAATCTTTATTTTTTAATTTCAAATTTAACAAATTACGATCTATCTCTAGGTGATTATTTTCACTTCTGTAGTGATTTGAGTTACACAGTGTAATTATTATTCCAACTTCTCTTTTTTTCTGTCCATCCTTCTCTCAGTCTGTCTTTGTGGACGAGGGTCCTCCTGGGGTTCCTTTGAGATCTGATGTGCCCATCTAATGAAAAGCCTGTAAAGAGCCCAAATCACGTTGTCTTTATCCAGGGTGTCGCACACTGGTGTGAGTGTGTGTGTGTGTTAATGCTATTTATGTCAGCACACTGATGGAGACACTTGGATTTATGTGTGAAAGATGCATCTTTATTTTTTCTGCTCTCTTCTCTTGTCTCTCTGCCTGTTCATGTGTCTCTCTCCATTCTGTGTGTGTGTGTGTGTGTGTGTGTGTGTGTGTGTATGTGTGTGTGTGTGTGTTGGCAGACTCTGGCTGCAGACGGGCACACAGATGGGTGACAGGCTGTGCCGAAACCACTCTCACACACCTGCTCCTTCATACACAGACTTACACATGCATACATAGAAAAATGTACACACACAAATGCACATTGAAAAACAACTTGATTTTAATGAAATAACCTCACAAATGAGTTTACATTTGCTGAGCTGCTCCCCAAAGCTCTTCATGTGTAAGTGCAGACAGATGTTTGTCTCGGCTGACTTTGTAAATCCTGAGCATCCGTAATCCACCGCACTCGCAGTCCACAAACAGCCCAGTACCGCACATATACGGATGTCCTCCAGCTATGAGATATTTCTCATCGTGACACTGAGCTCAGGATGAGAAATAAATAATTAGAGCCGAAAGAAAGCCGGAGAATGATGACTATTGGCTGATAAATGAGTGCGGAGAGCCACAGAGTGAGAAGGCGGAGGGGATTAGGGCGCTTTGGAACACTTTAAGAGCATTATGGATTAAAAAAAGGTCAGAATGTTTAGCAACATAATGCTAAACCTCTTAAGCGAAACCCAACTGCATGCTGATAAACGGGGACGGAGGGAGGGGGCGACGAAAAAGAGGCTGTATGGGGTTTAACATCTGTTTGGGTCAGAAAAAGAGAGACACAGAGAGAGACGTTTTATAGGCACAAGCATACACGCACCTAAAGTCATTATACATTATAATAAAAAGGACGTGTATGGACATCTACTCGTGTAATCATTAAACTTGATGCAACGTGCACCAAATTTCATTTGACAGCTGCAGCAGATGGAAAGACTATGAGTGAATAAAATTGTTGAAGAAGTTTTAGTCTGCTCCTCACAAAGCTGTCATTATGACTTCAGAAGAGTTATGATTTATATGGCCCGCTTTTATAAAATTAATAAGCAGCTTTTTTAGAAAAAAAAAAAAGATTTTCAAACAAAAAAAAAAAATAATACATAAGACGGGAAGTCAAAGAGATGACATGGATGCTTAGACTGACATGAGAGTGAGTAAATAATGTTCACTGTAGTTCACTATTTTTGGATGACACTGAAGTCACACCTTCTAAAGGTTATTCAGTCTGTGAAAATGAAAAATTCTCATGTCGCTCTAAACTAGTAACTTTTTCTATGAAACAAAATGTCTGTGAAATGAATATGCATGAGAATAACTGCCTATGAAGTTCAGTAGCACATTTGCTTGTTTTATTCTGCTGTTCAAAAATGTAAGGTCTTTTCTATTCTATTCTATTCTATTCTATTCTATTCTATTCTATTCTAAAAGCATATCAAGATAACATTTTACCTAAAATAACAGAAACAGAAATAAAACATTTTTGCAAAAAGAAAATTATACACACAGTGGGGTCAGTAATTATTTTTTAAAAGAAATTATTATTTTTATTCAGCAAGGGCACATTAGATTGATCAAAAGTGACAGTAACGACAAAATATTTCCATATCAGATAAATACTGTTGTTTTGAACTTTCTGTTTATCAGAGTAGAGGTCTGCGTGGGACTATTTTTTCAGTCCCGCTCCTGCGAGGTTATATTCCGCACCCACCCGCTTCCGCTATATATTCACTCTTTATTCACCCGCTGTCTGCTTAGAATAATTTTCTTCCCGACCCGACCGTTCCCACTAAATTTAGATCTCGTTTCCAGAATCTCACATTTACATTTCCGCTACTGAAAGAAAGAGAGATAGGCTAACAAATAAAAGTGTAGGCTAGTCTGCACAAAATTGTATTTATTTTATTTGTCTTGTCAAGAGTCTTGAATTTATTAACTTTGACTTGAATTTATATGAATTATCTTAAGACACAAAATTCGTTTAACATTTTATGCAACACAGTAGGGAAAAAAAAGTGCCACAGAGAAAATAAAAATGTTGTACAAAAAAATGTATTTCTTATTTTTATTCGTCTTGTCAGGATACAATTCGTTTAACATTTACAACACAATAGGAAAAAGTGTCACAGAGAGAAAAATAAAAATAAAAATGTAGGTTGTACAAAAATAGCCTATTAGCTATTTTTATTCGTCTTGTCAAAATAAATTCGTTTGACATTTTTCTGTTAACACAGCAGGAAAAGTGTCGCAGAGAAAAATAAATAAATATGACATCGACATCTGTCATTTAAAATTATAGGCTAAGCAAAATATAAACAAAACCGAGTTGAACGTCCTTCAAGGACACATCCACACTATCCTCCATCCTTATTCTGCTCTGTCACTCACTGACAACCTGCCTGTTCTGTCTGAGGGCCGTATTCACCACCTGTAGCCTACAGCCTGCTCTGAGCATGTTATGCACATTACAGACCCCGCAAATAAAATGTGTGACGCTGAAAGCATGCGTGCAGCGCATGCACAGTCCTGAGTGCAGGCTGTATCGATGGTCAATAACAATAAAACGCAGATATGCTGTTCTGAATGGATGTCGGGAACGGAATATTGTTAGACCGCCCGCTCCCGTTCAAATTACACCAGAGTTACCGACCGCTATTGAGTTTTATTCGGGAATTTAATCCCGCGGTGGAAGAAATCTGGTCAGGTCCCACGGGAAAGCAGACCTCTGATCAGAGAATCCTGAAAAAAATGTATCATTGTTTTCAACATCAAATCAGCATATTAGAATGATTTCTGAAGGATCATGTGACACTGAAGACTGGAGTAATGATGCTGAAAATTCAGCTTTGATCACAGCAATAAATTACCTTTGAAAATGTAGTAGAAGTAGTAGTAAAATGTAGAAAATAATAAAGTTAGATTGGGGGTTTTAAAGACCTAACGCATTCCAGAAGTACTTAAGAAGTAGTTAAAATAGTATTTTCCCTCTTTTGGTTGTCTTTTCTCACCTACTAGAGCACACTAGGAGAGTCAGGACTGGCAGCGATGCCCCTTTAGAAACAATAGGAGCATGAAGCTGCTCTAGATGAACAGTACATATTGTATGAATATGTTTTTGGTAATTTGTGTGTTGGTGAAATCAGTTACAGTGTTTACAGTCTGCACCAATCTGTGTGTATATGTAACTTTTGACACTGTATCAAAAGATCACAAATTTCGCAAGTTCAGTCATTATTTGCTTACAAACATGTATGACTTTCTTCCCTACATGGAACACAAAAGGTGAAATTTTGAGGAACATCCCAGCCCCTCTTTTTTTTTTTTTTATATATTGATAATTGAAAGTGTGACAGCTGCTGCCAAGCTCCAAAATGACAAATACGTGATGCTTTTGAAAGAGTAACTCCAGCCTGGGCTTCTTTCGAAGTCAAATGGTAGCTGTTGCTCATCTTGCGGAAAATCTCCGACACTCATTGAGACTGAATGACTTATGGACTCTTTGTGGCTGCACTTTTACTCTCAGTCTGAGCGTCGGTGAGCTCAAACAGGACTTGGGATGCTGTATGCCATGTGAAACACAACCTACTGTACACATTTTCCAGCCTTGTTCATGGGTTTGGGCCTGTGTTTATCCTGTATGTGTGTGTGTGTCATCAGCTAGCAGGAATGTGTGTGCACCGCCAATACTAAGATGGCTGCCAAAGACTAAAATGGCTGCCAGGACTCCAGAAAAAGAGAAAGAGAGAGCGAAAGACAGAGAGAGATGGAGACAACACGCTAAATGTAGAGAAAAAAGAAACCGTCTTGCTCTTTCTCCTCCGTTCAGACTGCTGTTCTTTTGTTTATGCGAGTGTATTTGTCCTAATCTCTACACACTCTATCAAATCATGCTGGCATGAGCCAGTGTGTTCCCTTATCACCTACAGCCGCCCGATAAACACCTCCACAAACACACATGCACACGCAGCCTGCCATAAACTGTGCTGATAACGCACACTTTCATGCATATGTACTCAGACACTTGTTTCTCATTTTCTCTCTCTCATGTTCACGCGGCTCGACAATATCTGCTCGCTGTGTTGTTGTATCCAAGTGCCTAAACATCACTGAACAATCCAATACGAACAGAAGTAATTGAATATGAGCCATTTTCTGCCATTTATATGCATCTTTTCTCTGTTTCTCAATGCAGAATCTGGGCAATCAGACAATTCCAATCAACAAGGAGAGTCGGACATCAAACCCCCACCAAACGGTGAGAAAAATAAATCACACAGACTTATACACTGTTATACCATGCAAAAGTTCAGAGTCTCTAAGATATTTTTTTATGTTTTTCAAAAAAGTCTCTTACCCTTACCAAGTCTGCATTTATTTAACCAAAAATACAGTAAAATTGTAAAATAATATTAAAATTTAAAACAAGTGTTTTCTGTTTGTATGTTTTAAAATGCAATTTATTCCTGTGATGCAAAGCTGAATTTTCAGCATCATTATTCCAATCTTCAGAGTAAACATGATCCTTCAGAAATCATTCTAATTCGCTGATTTTCTGCTCAAGAAACATTTCGTATTATTATCAATGTTGAAAACAGTTGTGCTGCTTAATATTTTTGTAGAAACTGTGATACAATTTTTCTTTAAAAGATTATTTAATGAATAGGAAGTTCAGAAAGAACAGCATGTTATTTTAAGTAGAAACCTTTTGTAATAATATACAAGTTTTTACTGTATTTTTGATCAATTTAATGCATCCATGGTGAATATTAATTTCTTTAAAAAAAAAAAAAAAAAAAGAAAAATCTTACTGACCTCTTAGTGGAGTACAGTAATCACACAAGCAAGAGTGTTAGACTACAATTAACTGGCCATCTTTTGTCTGAAACACAAGATACTTCTTATTATTGTCTTTGTATAAATTATGCATTATATTTTGATGCTGGATGCATGTGGTACTGGTCTCTTATCACAGAGCCCAGGTTTCAGTTGGGTGAGGAATGTGGATTTGTGTTCTTTCTGCAGGACATTTGAGTTTTCAGGACTGCTTTGTGACTTCAGGGGTGTGGAACGTAGCCGAGCTGGTACGAGTGTCTCAGAGTAAGTACTGTAACACATGCTAGTGTTTTCTTAAATGAACAGCACACTGAAAAAAAATATTTTTTTTTGCTTTGCCCCGTTCACAAACAAATCACTTAATTGTTGAATTCTTATTAATGAATCAGTGGAACAGTTTGGTAAACAGACCAAATCAAACAGAGGACTCTCACCCGCTCACTGAAGTTATTATGGCTGACTCAAATTGCTAATTTGATATTCTGATTTGTTAGGTTACTGAATCTTAATCAGTCCCATAATTTTGTTGTAAAAGTTACTAAAAAAAAGTGATGCTGTCGTTAAGCACGTCGTCATACCCAGATTTGGCATTGATGGGGTAGTAAATACATCTTAACATTAATTTGGCATAGATTTAGGAGTAACTTCTCTCTCTATATGATATTTAAGTTTTAGTTTTTACAGTTCAAACTTCAACATGTTGTCTCTTCCGCAGCCCCTGTTGCAACAGCATCAGGTCCTAATTTCTCTCTTGCGGATCTGGAAAGTCCCGGTTACTACAATATCAACCAAGTAGCACTCGGCAGACGTTCACTTGCCTCTCCTCCATCCACGAGGTGAACACACATGCACCCATATTCCTGCACTTTGTGCCCGTTTCAGTTTCTCTTCAGTGGAAATTTGATCTGTCTTGCTCTCCTTTTTGTCCTTCCTTCTGTTTCCCCTTTGTCTGTCATTCTTCTTGCGCTATAGGTCTGAGGTGGAGCTGTATGCCAGTCTTCCTCGGAGGTACTAAGTCTGTCACAGTCTTCTGTGTTTCTGCACTTTTTCTGTGTTTCTTTCTATCGGTCTACAGGAATCTGTCACAGGGATATTGATTAACCTCTTGGTCTCTCTGTCTCTCTCTGTAGCTCTAATAAGCGTAAGTCTATAGATGACAGTGAGATGGAGAGTCCTGTCGATGATGTCTTCTACAGTCGTTCTCCGGCCGGCACCAGCTCCCAGTCTAGCGGCTGGCCGAATGATGTCGATGCAGGTGAGCATCACATATAAACACCAATACGCCTTTTACACTGAAATGGTGCTGATACCAGAGTCTGGTCTCTGCTGTGGGATCTGCAACACTGTAGCAGTCATCTTTAAAAACCAGTCTACTTTTCTACTGACCTGAGAGCTGATTGGAGACATAAATGACTATGGTACAATGTCCATAAACATATGGTGTTCAAAACAGGGTCCCAACAACTCCTTAAAGGAATTGTTCACCCAAAATTGAAAATCTACTTACCCTCAGGCCATCTATGAGTTTATTTCTTCACTGGAACAGATTTGGAGAAATTTAGTATTACATCACTTGCTCAGCAATGGATCCTCTGCAGTGAATGGGTGCTGTCAGAATGAGAGTCCAAACAGCTGATAAAAAACATCACAACAATCCACACCACTCCATTCCAACAGTTAACATCTTATGAAGCGAAAAGCTGCATGTTTGTTGGAAGGAAATCCATCATTAATGTGTTTTTAAACCATTGCTTCTGGCCAAAATGTGAGTCCATAATTGGATGAGCTGAGTGTGAATTTTCAGCAAATTTTCATTTTTGGGCGAAGTATTCCTTTAAAAAGTCTTGAAATGTCCTAAATTTAGTTTTATCAAAATTAAGGCCACAAAAATCTTAAATGATATAGCAGAAGTCATATAAGAGGTCTTAAATTTGGGGATTGAAAAACAGGAATCATGACAAAGCCTAATGTGATTATTGAACTGCAAGTTCAAAGTCAAAACTTGGCACTGTTGTGCATTCTACAGGATTGCAGTTGCAGGGCAGTTTGCAATCAATGAATACCACATACTTATCCCAGTAGATTGTTTATGATCTACTGTTGATGAATTATGACAATATTTACTTTATTTTGCTCATATTGTAATATGTTGTAGATGAATGAGTAGCTGGAATTAGCAAATCATAGACATTTCAAAATAAGAGTTTCAGTGTATTTCAGGCTAGTTTATAATTTAAAAAGTCCTGCATTATGGATGTAATCTTTTTTAATTCAATGTAAACTTTTGTAGCTTCTTTGTGGGCCATCCTGTCACAGGAAGGAAAGACTAAGAACAGGTTTCTAAAGACTTAAATTTGATTTTAAAAGCCATGCAAGAACTGTTTTTGGAACCAAATGTCATGAAAATAAATATAACATGGAAAAAAATATGCAGTTCTAGGATCCCAGTGAATTATAATAGGAGAGATATTGGCATGGCAGGAGAGATATTGGCATGGCACTGATGCTGGATGGTAAGAAGCTTTTTTGAGTTTAAAATTGAAACTGAAATCCTTTCTTCAGTGGAAATGTGTTGAATGGGGCCAGACTGGGTATCAGTATCATATCAGTGCAAAAGAGATAAATTGCACTATGTTCATGATCTCAAAACAATGTTTTCCCCTTCTTCCTCCCACCTCTCGTGTTAATAATTCCCTTCTCCAGTTGCAGTGCAGCACCATTTGACGAGTGTTCAAGAGAGGAAGATAAAACATGAAAATGATGGTGTGCAGTTTCCTTACCATGGTTAGAATACATACTACACACGCTTACACATGTACACAAGTAGTGGGAGTAGACAGGTTAGTGTCAGGGCAGTAGAGCATCAGATGTTGACTATATATGTGTTGCTTGGAGTCTGTTTTTCACATTATTGATAACTTTTTTCGTTTAATGTCATTAAAGTTACTTTTAATGATAGTTCTCAGTATTATTTAGTATAATATGAAAGGTTTAGTGTCAACAATGGGTGCTTTAGCTGTTGGCAGTATGTTAGACACTAAACTAAATGATCTCTGTGGTCACAATCAGCTAGTAGTGTTGGAGGAGCCCAGATGGGACAGCCGAAGTCAGAGCAACATACACGCAAACACTACACAGGTGCACCTTCTGTCCAAGCATTAGCCGCACACACATATACACACATACACACACTCTCAGTCTGTGTTCTGCTCCCAGATGGCGCTTCCGTGTATCTACAGTAGTGGGAGACATCTGCTCTGCATTTGTGTGTGAATGTCATAATCAGAAAGCAATGCTTTTCATTTCAAACCTTTGAACGTTTTTAAGAAAAGGGCTTTTTAAGTGGTTAATTTTTTTTCTTATGATGTACATTTATGCAGAGGTTTCCAGCAGCTGAAGTATTATTTTGTTTTGCACGATCATTTTTCCCACCTCCCTCTGACCCTTACACTGTGTTAACCAGTGGGTAAACGTTTGACTGGTTAGCATGGTGGAATTAGCTAGTACATGTCATAAACTACCGTTCAAAATAATTTATTTGTCTACAGAAATGAATAGTTTTGTTCAGCAAGGATGCATTAAATTGACCAAAAAGTGACAGTAAAGACATTTATAATGTTACAAAATATTTCCATTTCAAATAAATGCTGTTCTTTTCAATTAAAAAAAAATAGTCAATTGTATCATAGTTTCCACAAAATATAAACCAGCACAACTGTTTTCAATGATAAATGTTTTCTGAGCAGCCAATCAGCATATCAAAATGATTTCTGAAGAATCCTGTGACTCTGAAGACTGGAGTAATGATGCTGAAAATTCAGCTTTAGCAACAGGAATAAATTACATTTTAAAATTTACATTTACATTTACATTTATTCATTTAGCAGACACTTTTATCCAAAGCGACTTACAAATGAGGACAATGGAAGTAATCAAAATCAACAAAAGAGCAATGATATGTAAGTGCTATAACAAGTCTCGGTTAGCTTAACACAAAATATATTCAAATAGAAAACAGTTCATTTAAATTGTAATAATAGTTCACAATATTACTGTTTTTACTGTATTTTTGATCAGATAAATGCAGCCTTGGTAAGTGTAAGATCTTGGTAACAACAAATTTTTAAATGGGAATTTAAGTGCAATATTAATTTCAAACATGCCAAATGTTGTCAGAGGGTCTCAAACAAGCTGAAAAATTAACTAGCTTGCATTCGTAGATGTTTTCATAAATCTTTTGCACAGAGAATCTTTGAATATATTATTTTTTATAGTACATCAAATTCTTATTTCAAAAGAAGCAGGAGGCGAGAGTGTTGTGTGTGCATGTGTACACATTTTGTGATAAATATACATATACAGACTTAACACTTTCACACACATTTGCACACTCCCACACACACGGGTGTTCTCTCTGGCACACACACGCATGCACACATGCAAGAACAAATGCATTCGAAAGTGAACTGAGAAAGGGGAATTAAGCTGAAATGGGATTTAATGCCTTGTAATGTAGAGAGGAAAAAATAGCATCAAACTGAAGTGAAGTTTAAGCGTGTGTGTGTATGAGTAACACTGAGCAATGGGTGCCAGGAGGACACTCTCTGTGTGTGTGTGTGTGTGTGTGAGTTTTGGTTAACTTCCAGTTATGAGCCATCCCTGCTCTGTTATCACTTTCTCCTGCAATTTCTCACCTTTTCATGTTATTTTCATCTCTCTTTCATCTTTCTGGTGATGGATTGAACCAGTTGAGGTGTTGCTAATTTAATAGTTAAGGAACACTTACAGAAGACTACGTTTGGGTGGTATGACGCTATATAATACACACGGTAGAAATGTGTCAACGTTTGTACAGCTACAGGCGATATTTGCATGGCTATTTGTGGATAGGACTGCTTTATGTTATTTACACATTAAGGGTGGCAAAGAAACGTGGAGGAATGTGAAAATACAAAGCAGATCGTGACCTAAACAAGTCAAGACGAGGAATAACTTGTTTTTTAAAGGAGTTGTGAAGCTGAGTATACTTGTTTATGCTTGGCAAGCAATGTCGCAACTTGTTCACAGGTGTGTGAATATCGGATATTTTGCAATGTGGTTCATCCAATCAGATTTTAGAGTCAAAACTATCAGTTTGATAATATTAATTACACTGTTTTCAGTCATTTAATTTGAGTGTTTTGTAATATGAAGCTGTTTTTGCACTGATAAAAACTTTTTAATGAAAATTTTTATTATTTTATTAGGTATTACTTTCAATATTGAAAATATTAGAGCTTGTAGAATTCTAGTTCCAAATAAATAGGGAACATAATGAAATATGATTAAGTATCTTTTGTTTTATTTACTAGATTGACATTACCAAATAATAATTAAAATGTAAAAAAGTTAAAGTTATAGCAAAAATATTAATTATATTATATTGCATATTTTATTATTAATATTTTTATTTAAAAAATATAAGAACTCATTGATCAAGTTACAAAGAACTGGAGAACATAATTTAATATGAAGTATCTTATCCAAAAATGACCTAATATAAAAATATAAACTATTTAAAATATAAACATTTTTGTTGTTAAAAATTCTAGCAAAAATGACCAGTACATACTGAATCCCTTCAAATCCCAACAATGATCATTTAAGGAGTAGTTGAGTTAGTTAGTTGAGCTAGTCAGCGAGTGTTTGATTGGTGTGTGCTGTGCCCTCCTGCTGTTGTTGTTGTTGACGTGTGGTTTCTGGCAGGGCTGTCCTCTCCTGGGTCTCTAAAGAAGCCAGCGGGAAAATTCGATTTCAGCGCCCTGTCAGCACAGACGAGGTCCCCCCGAATGGCCTTCACACACCACCCGCTGCCCATGCTGGCAGGCGTGAGACCAGGTGAGACAGACACACTCCAGCAGGGAGAGAGAGAGAGAGAGAGAGAGAGAGAGAGACAGAACGGAGGGGGAAAGGAGGGATTTAAGTATTAGATTGCAGCGTAGGCTTCTGATTGGTCCAAAAGTACTATTATGGCACTACACTAGTCCAAAATTGCCCTCAGTGGCATTTGATTGGCTCTAAACAGTGGCGAGTTATTGATGGAGGCCTCTGATTGGCTGGGCAGAAAGACAGAGAGAGTAAGGAGCTGCCACAGTTCATGAACGACACCATCCATCCACGTTCCCTCTTGCTCTCCATCTTTTCCTCTCTTCACTCATCATCATCATTTCATCCTCAGCTTTTACCTCCATTTCTCAAGTGTGTTTTTCTGGCTGGTTTCTCATGTTTCTTTGAATGTGAGACCTACATTTTATTACATTTTATCATAAAAGATATCATGTAAAAGATGTTCTGTGAAATCCTGTGCACATACAGTGGAGTTTGAAACTCTTGTTTGGGTTAAAGAATCGATTCTTATCTACTTTTAATGAATTTTTGTGCGGTGTCGACAAAAATCATACTAAAATACTCTGACAGTGTTTCTCATACCACTGTTTAGCTGTATTTGCTACTAAAATCTGTGTAGCCTTATGAGTGACTCTTATGAGTCGTTTTTTTTTAGTGAATCAAAATCAATCAAAAAATCAATTCTGAATTGCAAGTTATTAATTGCTTGTCTCTGACTTTACAATACACCGAAGAATACTGTTATGTTGTTCTTAAGGTTGTTCTTAAAGACTATTTTTTTGTTTTATTTCAGTTAGTGTTAAACTATAAACTCAAGCCTTTTGAAAGAATCATATTAAATTGTTTTTGATTTATGTCTGTTCTGTTGAAATCTTAAATTATCTGATAATTTGGCAACAGGCTTCTGAGGGCAGTAAATGCAGGAAGAACTGTTTTTATTTTTTCCACAAAAATGTACTGTTCAGAATTCCTAAAAAGAATCGATAATGAATCAGAATTGTTAAAAGAATCAAATTGAAACCAGAATCCCTACTAAAAATATTTGCTGTAATGTGACATTTTCCTCCATTCCCAGGACACTCGTACTGCTCTTTGTGATGAACGGTGCTCATTTAACAATTAAACAACAGTGTGCAGAGCTCTCATCTGAATGTCAGAGATGTGATTCGCTCATTTCATTCTCATTTCAAACATTCTCATTTCAACTTCTTTGTGAATTACCAGAGACTATTTGCGGTCGAAGAAAAGAGAAGGAGAGGGTCGGAGACGCAAACAGGGGAAGCCATGAGGGAACATTTAGAAAGCTTCCCAATGCGTAACAGATGCGTGACCAAGAGAATCGTATATAAAAACTATGTTTCGCTCTCTCCGTTTTTAAAATTAGCCAGCGAGTATGTTGCTTGTTATTCAGACATGCTGTCATTCATATTGGCACAGGACAAAATGTGAAGGAGAGCATGTGTATGTGGGGGTGATGATGGAGGGGGGGCGGGTGCTCTTATCGGGCTGCTCTTGGCAGACGCATTCGGAGTGCCATGAAAATCCCCTCAGTAAAACGATGATATTCAGAGGCATTAAGACTGCAGTCTCGCAGGCCGCTCGAAACGTCTCCATTCCCACCCAAAGGAGAGCGATTCAAAGCTCCCTCCCGTGTTCTCCCTGACGTCCCGGATGTTTAATCCCATCCGATGGCCCTGGGAAAAGCGCAGAATTGCTATCCGTTCGGGTCCAGCTGCAGCCGGCGAGCCCTAATCAAGTAAAGGTCAGCAGGACAGAGAGCAGCAGCTTTAAATGGATTATACGTGCGTGTGACTATGGAAGTTTTGCTCCGGCAGACGCTTCTGGTTAGAATGTTTATGTAGAGTCGAGACAGTGGAAAAAGCAAGGTTTGCGTTAGGCCGGGAGACGAGGGCAGACTGCATGCACATGAGAAAGACAGTCCCGCTGCCGTTCCTAATGCGTTTGTGTGAGTTATGGATGGATGTTGGCCGCTGTTGTGAAAGAGATACTGTGGTTTGCTTTTGTGAGTGATGAATAACTCTTTTGGAGATTGAGAAGATACTGTTTTTGTTTGTGTGTGTGAGGGCGTTTATGAGTGCGTTTGCGTGTGTGTGTGTTTGTTGGCACCCCATAGCGCCTGGCTCCTGCCCAGTACCTAATGAGATTAAGAAGCACCAAAAAAAAGAAAGACTGAAGAAAAAGAGGGAGTTGGAGATAGACAAAAAAAGAAGGACAGGATGAGATAGATAAAGAGGAAAAAGAGTATGGTGCAAATGGCATTTAAAGAAATAATTCAGCTAAAAATTAAAATTTTGTCATTTACTCATCCTCATATCGTTCCAAACCTGTATGACGTATGTGGATCACAAAAATAGATGTTATGCAGAATGTCCAAGCTGCTCTTTTTCATACAGTAGCATATGAGTCATATGAATGACTTTTCTGGCACTTTTTCTGGCCCCAGTCCCAATTCACATTCATTATATGGAAAATACTATACCTGTGTAAATGAGGATGAATAAATGTCTAATAAATAAATAATTTCAAAATGTTGCTTTTTTGGTGAGCTACTCTATTAAGGTTAGGACATTATTTAAAGAGAGACAAAGTTGATGAATTTAGGTTTATATGAGAACACACAAATTCTAATATCTCTAATAGTACAATACACTGTCTCTCACACACTTCACTCACTCTTTCTCTCTCTCTTTCTCAGGGAGTCCACGTGCCTCAGCCTCTGCCCTTCATTTTCCTGCTCCCTCCATCATCCAGCAGTCCAGTCCATACTTCACCCACCCCACCATCCGCTATCACCACCATCAGGACCCACTCAAAGAGTTCGTCCAGTTCGTCTGTGCTGACGGTTCGGGGCAACCGGGGGCACAGGTAACACACACACACACACCATCATGATTCACACAGCACCAGTGGACATACACACACACGCTGACACACATCTCTGCTAAAGTCCCTCTCTCTTACTCCTCTCTTCCTTTCTCTTTCTCTTCATTATCTAACACTTGACAGTCTCTGTTTATCTTGATTTGATTTCAGTTTCATCGCCTCATTTGTTATACAAAGTGTCATGAAACACTAAAACACTCTTTTGAAACAGATATGGTAGTGTCTACAATGATAGCATGTTAGGTTTTTCTTCCTCTTGGTTTAAAATCAAAGATTCATCGAATAGATGTGATGTAGATCTGTATCTTGAAAATGATCTGAAAAGTGGTGCAGGACACATTATAAGCCATATAAATGTATTTGTTATATTAAATTATATTATTTTCCAAAAAATAAGGGGAAGCTTAATTCATGAAAATCACAGGACTTCACAAGAATGGAAATGTTATGTACGTCATAAGAACTACTATTATGATGCTTTTATGTCCTTTTTGTAGCTCAGCAGCCTCAGTCCCCGTTTACTTTTATAGTATGGATTATTGAAAATAAATATTTAATTCAAATATGATAACATGATGATGATAATATCATTAAATAATAATAATTTAATAAATATAATTATTATAAAAATATGAATTAATTAAAAATGATAAAAATATATATATATTTTTTTTATTAAAAATATTTAATATTAACCTAATGTAGGTTGGTGAGAATAGCTAAGTCTGCCATTAAAAAAAGAAAAGAAAATGCAGTAGCATGATTAACTGTGGAGACCGAAATCAGAAATTTGACGGGGAGTTTAGTGAAATAGGTGTGTTTGCTGTTCCCTTTGTTTTTAGCATTTTTCGAAACTGATCTGAACTAAAATGGCCTGTTTCATGACACTTTAGTAACTCGGTGTATGTTTATTAATTTTTTAATGTCTTTGTACATTTGTAACATTCCAATCTCATCCTTTGTGATTGCACGCCTCCACATGTATCTCTGTGTGTGTGCGTGTACCTCTTTCACCCCCTCACCATCTGTATGTGTGTGTGTGTGTATCTGCAGCCTAACGGGAGCGGTCAGAACAAACTGCCCGGCTCCTTCTTACTGCCACCTCCTCCTCCTCCGGTAGCGCGGCCGGTGCCGATGCCCCTCCCCCTGCCCGAGCACAAACCCAGCCACACACACCCCGAGAGCGGAGTCGGCTCCCCGGCCTCGCCCTGTAAGTGTCCGCTCAAGCACCAGACCCACCAGAGCCCTCGAAAACGCCCCATTACCGCTGCGCTGAAAATAACTCATCAACTCTTTGAGTGATAGAACCACGATTTTTGACCATTAGCCCCGAAACATACCCTACGCAAGTACGCAAATAGTTCTAGCTGCGTTTCAAAATATTTCAGAGCAAATCACTGGAATTTCATAAAAATATCTTTTATAGTCAGTTTTCTCAAAGTTATTTTAGGTAGTTAAACTATTGACATGTTTATATTTAGCTGGATAATAAAACAACAGGCTTTTTTAAGGAAACTTTCGTGCCCCCTTGAGTACCCAAATTTGTTAACGCCACAATAACACACGCTAATAATATGTAAAAGATCATGCATTCCTGTTTGCATACTTGCGTGAAGTATATTTCTGGCTTTAGATGCCCTGCTCTTCTCCATCCGACTTTTTTCTTTGTTCATTTTTCTCATTCTATTCCCTTTTCATCCAGATTTTTCATTTATTTATCCGATTGCAATCAGTCACTGACTTTTGCAATTGAATGGGGATGGAGACACTCCGCTGCCTCTCATTGGCTGAAACCAAGCAAGAACATCAGCCAATCATTCCCATAGATCAGCCTCCCTCCTCATCACTCTCACTTTTCATTTTCCTTTCTTTCTTTTCTTCCTTCAAGAGATCAAATTCAGGGCAGATGGCATGGACTCCAAACTAACAAACAAAATATGACGCCCCACATTCAGCGAGAGCGCCATTGACACTTCAAGCTAAATACAAAAAGGAAATGTGTGTAGACGTGCAGGTGAAGGGATTTGTAATGTGTCTGGCAGTGTGTGAGAGCGGCGTCACTGGGTTGTGGGTCTTTGCTTGGGATGTGTGTGTGTCGGGTGCTGTCATCAGGGCGGGTGGGCAGGAGGAGGAGCCTGGTTGAGCAAACCTTTGAGAAGATCACCCCTTCCTTTTTTTTTCCATTCTCACTTGTGAATGTTCTTTTTCTTTCTGTGTTTTTCACATTCGTTCATTTCATATCTATGGAATGGTGTATTGGTCTCAACCTGTTGTATCCCTCCATTTTTTTACCTTCCATCTTTCGGTGCTTTTACACACAGCAGCAGCCTTTTTCAGTCATATTAAGAAAATCTCTCACACACAAACACATTTAAACACTTCTGCAAACATATGAATGCTCCTCATATCCCATGGAGTCCACTCCGCAAAACTGCCCTGAATTTGAAATTTGAATTTGAAAGCGAATTCAAAAATGTTTGCATTTTTTTACATTTTGGCATTCTCAACTAAGAGTTAGATTTTTTTTTTCACCTGTTCAAATTACCTCCCAACCCCTGCACAACTGCCCTGAATTTGGAATTTGAATTTGAAAGTGAATTTAAAAATGTTTGAATTTTTAAAATTGTTGTTTTTACCTGAAAGTCTGATTTATTTATTTATTTTTTCAGTTGAAATTCTCCCTCCCACCCCTGCACAACTTTTACCTGAACAATTTTTCCTTCAAATCCTTGATCCCAAACTGCAATTTAATCTTCATGGCATCTATAAATGGCTCCAGCTTTATACTGAGCATGCAAATTTAGTTATCATAGTACTCCAAGGAAAGTAATCCATTTTCTATAAATCGGTTGATGCTGGTGTCTACTCTTACTACTGTTAAAGATTTCTGTGCAACCAACGGCAGACATAGAACTGAATTTAAAAAATGATTTCAGACATATTTCAGGCATTCATTCTGTCTGCCGTTGGTCCAAGGACTATAATACCTAGAGAAATCTATCCATTAGCATTCCCATTCATCTCAATGACAGTTTTTTGGCTGGTGCGCTTGCTTATGTTTGATTATGGGTTCTTAGTGCCAAGCCTTTCAATAGTGAATATCCTAAGCTGTGTCATTAAAGGAAGCAGAAAACATAAAGTCCATTATATGTTTCCAAAAACAATCGGTCAGCATCAGAACATCTGCTAGAATTAAATGTTTAATATTTAAGAATATTTTTATATTATAAAAATAGTGCCAAGCCTTTCAACAGTGAATATCATAAGTTGTGTCATTAAAGGCAGCAGAAGACATAAATGAGCAATATCACAGGAGTATAAGTGCGATATGGCTGTATATCGTACGGCTGTGATTCAGCCGTAGGCACAAGGCTGCAGGTAATCACAGCCGTGTGATATTGCGTTTATACAACAGTTCGACGGCACGAGTGTGTAAATAATTAGAAACAACAACTGTCTTTAAAAGCCCTCTTTTGTGCAGAACTACTTCCTTCCACCACAGATTTAAATCTAAAGTCGACAGTTTAACAGCTGAGCCCAAGCCTCCGTTACTAATTCCAAAACGTCACTTTAGAATTAGTAATGAAGGAACGTTGAGTTGCTTAGTTGAAAGCTTATTTTATTACTGCAGTAAAAGCTTGTATTATGTAGAGTGAAGTAATATGAGAGAGAGATGGACTGAGCGATTGTGATTACCTGTATCTGATACAGCATCTCCTACAGACAATAAAACATAAGTCTGAATGTCCACTGAGGAAAGCGTTATCTTTGTCGTATCGTCAATATCCTTTCATCTGTTAAGCGTGATTTGTGATGACAGCACTGTACATTTGTTAGCCGCCTGTTGTTGAAAGTAAAAATAACCTGTTCACAAAAGCGTTTATTTTTCAAAGTAAAAGTCTTTACTGCAGCATTGACTCATAAAAACAGTCTCTTGTCGCCGTCTAATGGCGGAACAATGTTATTAAAATCACCATCACGAACACGCACCATGCCTCGGTACTAAACACTATTATTAAATACTATTATTACTTATATAAAATAATATTTATTGAATAATCATATTTACTGTAATAAACAACAACAACAGCCATCATAAAAGTTGCTAGGCAATTCAGCCAACCGTACAAAGACAGCGCGATATACAGCATTGAATTTAAATAAACATGATAATATTTTGCCAAAACTATTTGCTCTGGAACAAATAATAGTTTAAT